>CAJQZJ010035090.1:245504-287326 GCA_907164525.1 Lophiomys imhausi | reverse complement strand
GGGTATATAAATGTTAAAAGTATTGTAAACTCAGAAAACATGAGTCTGCAGTTGCATGGAGCCAGAGTTTACAGACAGTAATGATGACGGCTAATGATGTAGCTCAGTTTGGTAGAGTGCTTGTAGTATTTCCAGCACTACATGAGATGGTGGCACATGCCTGTAAAGTCAACATTTGGGAGATGTGGCAGGATGTCATCCTTATCTAGATAGTGAGTTTGAGAGCAGCCTAGGCTACACAAGACCTGTTTCAAAAAGCAACCAACCAAACCAAAATGACTTAGGTCCTTAATTGTAACTGTGAGGTTGTCTATCTTGTATTAGCTTTGTTCAACAACAGGGGAGAAGATAGGACTGTAACTAAGGCAGGAAGATGCGAGGAAGCTCCATTGTGGTAAGAAATGTCAGGTGTTTACATGAAGAATGTGAATATTAGGATTCCAGAAGATGGAATAAAGGATGAACTTTCAAGGCCGGAAGACAGAGAGCTGACTTTTGTTAACTTTGCTAGGGACTCATTCAAGAAACATAACTCATTTGAAGCATTAGATGTCTTTGTGAGTCAGTTTAAGAAGACAGAGTTTCTGTCTGGCTGGGCTGTGGTGGCACACGCCTTTAATCCCAGCACTCAGGAGGTAGAGGCAGGCGGATCACTGTGAGTTTGAGGCCAGCCTGGTCTACAAAGTGAGTCCAGGACAGCCAAAGCTGTTACACAGAGAAACCCTGTCTCGAAAAACCAAAAAAAGGAAAAAGAACATTAGGGAAGGCCGGGCATGGTGGTGCACGCCTTTAATCCCAGCACTCAGGAGGCAGAGGCAGGTGGATCACTGTTAGTTCGAGGCCAGCCTGGTCTACAAAGTGAGTCCAGGACAGCCAAAGCTGTTACACAGAGAAACCCTGTCTTGAAAAACCAAAAAAAAAAAAAAAGAAGGCAAAGTTTTGGTTTGTGGATTTACCTTTTTTGGTTCTAAGACATTGGAGTGGGGGATATAAGGCCTTCATTTGTAATTGCAAGTTCCCCAAAGTACCCTGTGACATTATAAATTGCCTTTTATATGATTATACTATATTATTAGAAACATGTAAAATTTGGACATAATAGTACATAAGAGTCAGGGTCTTGATAGAAGTTATTTTTTATTTTCTTCGTTACTTGATAGACAAATTGTGACTGCAATACCTAATCAGTTGGGATAATCCGATAGTCTGGTATCTGTGTCTTTTGCATTCATCCATGTCATGTCCAGAGACAAGCCTTAGGTGGACAGTGATAGAACACACACAGGATGACATCCACTTGATGTGGGCTAGTCAAAGAAGAGACTAAATTTGTTTTCCATGTCTAAGTACCCAGAGTACTCAGTACTTGGCCCTGGGTTTGTCAGGGGCTAACTTAATTAATTTATGTGATGTTTCAGAGGCCTTCAAAATTGTTAAAATATAAGTTATCAGAGGTCAAAGATAGTGCACTAAGTGATTGTCAAGCAGAGAACTTGCCCCAGCACAGAATCTAAGCTCAGGGACGGAGAAACAGGGTAGTAGTCCCTTACAATCAAGAGTCCTATTGGATAAGCCAAATCTTTTTTAGTGGTCTTGTCTGGTGATTCCTGGATTTATTGTGGGTAAATCTGGCTGGAGGTGGTATAGTACACATATGTATGCTATGAAATTAGAGCATTTAGTGGTCCCTAGTTTTATGATATGTCTGAGTTAGGATTATATTATCCAGTCAGATTTTCACTGAAGTTAGCAGCTAGGTGGCCTGGGTTAGTAGCATTTGGATTTGAGGATGTAGATGCTAGAGAGGGGTCAGGTTTGCATGGCAAGCACCTTTGCCCACTGAGTGGTCTTGCTGGCCTTGTAGTTCTTTTTACACTTGTAGTTTTCTTTACCATGTTTTCTAGTGGCCTGCACTTATCAGTGGATCCTGTTTAGTGGTTTGCTTTATTAGATTATCAGGTAATGAAGAACTACAGTTTTACAGTCAGAAAGTTTATCTTATTTACATTGTTATAGAAACAAGAATAATGTAGCTAGAGACTGTTGTGCAACAGTATCTCTTTCTGGTGTGTTAGAGAGTAGACTCAGTGAGGGCTGTTATTTGTAAATAACAGGTAGTAGGGCTGAAAGAGATGGTTAAGCAAATACAAATAATTTTGGGGCCATCTGAATAAAAAATGTTATTAGGTTAAGAATCAAGTGAGTTTCATTATTTACTTACTAGTTTCTTTTTTTTTTTTTTTTTTTGGTTTTTCGAGACAGGGTTTCTCTGAATATCTCTGGCTGTCCTGGACTCGCTTTGTAGACCAGGCTGGCCTCGAACTCACAAAGATCCGCCTGCCTCTGCCTCCCAAGTGCTGGGATTAAAGGCGTGCGCCACCACCGCCCGGCTCTTACTAGTTTCTTAATCCTAATGCTTTGTCAGTGATTTGATAAATATTTAAGATTATGTAACAGCCTGTAGGCTATATATGAGTAAGCCACATTAAAAAAAAACAGCTTTATGGGACAGAAAGTAAAATAAAAATTTCATATGAACTACTGACATATCATGGTGAGAAGGAGCTTAGAAACAAGTGGAGTCAAAGTGTTCTTAGAGGTTCACGGAAAGAAAAAAAATCAAAATCAAACTGAAAAAGAGCAATAAAGAGAATGATGTGCTCTTGCAGAGGATCTGAGTTTGGTTCCCAGCACCATGTCAGGCATTTCACAACCACCTGTAATTCTAGGTCTCCTTGCCTCTGTGAGCATCTGCCCCCCCCCACACATAATAAAAATAAAATATTAAAGAAGAGAGCTCTCCTAGAAAAGTTGTACATTCTCAAAATAGATGCATACTGTTGGCTTGCTTGTATTGGTCATGGGCCACCTAAGCTGTTCCCTAGAGGACATCTTTGTAAGGCACTCCTAAGTAAAGAAGTCACTATGACTTTTGATTAAAAGTTGAAAATTAGGCAGGCGTGGTGGCACACACCTTTAATCCCAGCACTAGGGAGGCAGAGGCAGATGGATCTCTGTAAGTTCGAGGCCAGCCTGGTCTACAAAGTGCAGGACAGCCAGAGCTACACAGAGAAACCCTGTCTCAAAAAACAAACAAACAAACAAAAAAAACAACAGCCACAAAAAAGTTGAAAATTGAATATAGAACTTGAGAATGGAAGGAGGGAGGGAGGATGAGACTGAGAGTCTCACACACACACATGAAACAGACAGGCAGTCAGAAAAGGTCTTACACGGAATTGAAATTTAATAGAGTGGACACAGTTTTTAGGGTTAGTTGGAATAATCACATTTGAGGTGATAGTATCATGGATAAAGCCAAGGTAGAAAGATCTTCATCTTATTTAGGAGGGACAAACAATGAGGAACTAATAAGAGAACAAAGGCTGGAATCACTGACATTTTCAAAGAGATCTAGAGAGAGGAAAATGATTTACCTTTCTTACTACTTATGAGGGGACAGAGTAGGATGAGTTACAACTCCTAATTTCCTTCTTATGTGTATTGTGGGGTTGATTTGTTTGCTGTGTGTATGTCTGTGCCACTTGTCACATGTGCTGGTTAGAGGACAATTTGGGGGAGTCAGTTCTTTCTATCCACCTCATCACCACGTGGCTTCTGGGGTTGAATTCAGGGTTCCAGGCCTGGTGACAAGTGCCTTTACCCACTGAATCAATCATCTGTGACTGTGCTCACAAACCTTGTTTTTCTTTTTGTGTGTATATGGAAGTGTAGTGTTCACATGCTTGTAGGGCTTAGTATACTGTCTGGGGAAGTTTTTTGCACATATATAAAATATGCTAGATATATTATACACATGTGGACATTTAAAATGGAAATAGAGAAGTGATAACCAATACCATTTGTCAGATTCTTTAAATAGAGGATTAGACATTTGCTTTCTGGGTGTTTGACAACAAGTTATGTTGTTTATAGAACTAGCGGGGTCATAAAGAAAAAGGGGGCTCACTAGGGAAACTGATGAATTCCATCTTGAATAAATAAAATTTGAAGGGCTGGTGAAATGTCTAAGGAGTTTGTGTTCAGCAGTTGAAGTTGGCTTGGAGCTTGCTTGAGAAGTAAAGCTAGACATACAGATGGGGATTTACTTGTCACCATTTACTGGAAAACTCACTGAGTGCATAAGCTCTGCTCTGCAGTGTCCTTCCCCCATGCCAGCTCATATATCAAAGCTTAATTGCTAAGGGATACTGTCTATAGATGGAGCCTTTGGAAAGGAATTAGGTCAATGAAGGTAGAACATTCACGAATAGGATTAGTAATAGATGCAAGAGAGGGCTCCCTTCTTTGCTTTGCAGGGATATAGCAAGAACATACCCGTCTACAGTTCAGGAAGAAGCTTCTTATTAGACTCCCATTCTGCTGGCACTTGATCTTGGACTTTACATCTTCCAGAATTTTGAGAGAAAGTGTTTGTTGTTTAAGCCACCCAGGCTACAGTATTTGTTCTGGCAGCCTGAGCTAAGATAATGACCTCTTGTCAGATTATGAGAAGACTCCTTTCTTACTAGTATACAGATCTCACTGGACATTTTAGAGGAGAAAGAATAAAAATAAGTAATATGTACTGAGCACTTACTATATTATATATGAAATACTATTCTAAATATTTTAGGTATTTATTGTTTAGTATTTAAAACAACAGAATGTAGAAGTCTCTTTTTCAGATGAAGTCTCTGAAGTCACTTCATTAAATAGTGTTCAGGATTGCACACCAGTAAATGGTAGCACCAGGCTCAAATGACCTTGTTTAACCCTTGCATGGTACTTAAAGCTTAAACCAAGCTACACTCTTTATAGTGTTACTAGAAATAAAAAGTAAAGGACATTTGGGAATGACCAGGAAATGATGCAGACTTTTCTATATATAATGCTTAGAATGATTACAAATACTACATGCTTGAACCCTACAATATCATATCCCACTTGGTATTCTGAGGAAGAAGTTATTGTACAGTGTAGGTTAGGTATACTCTTTTAAAACAATTTTTAAGATTTATTTATTTTTATTCTATGTATGTGTTTTACCTGCAAATATATCTGTGTACCAAGTGTGTGACGGTGCCTGAGACAAGAGGAGGGTTACAGGTCTTCTGGAACTAGAGTTACAAAATGGTTGTTAGCTGCCATGTTGGTGTTATGAACTGAATCCAGGTCCTCTGGAAGACAGTGTTTTCAGCCACTGAGCCATCCTCTCCAGCCCCTAAGTATACTCTTGCAGCCTCTGGGACAGTCATCAGTTATGAGTAGGTCTGTTTGAAGGAAGATATTTAGCAGAGGTGGTAGTTGAGTTTTGAGTAATGTCTTAGAGCTACTATTGCTGTTATGAAACACTATGACCCGGGCAACTTTGGGAGGAAAGGGTTTATTTGGCTTAAGTTTCCACATCACAGTTCATCATCAAAGGAAGTCAGGACAGGAATTCAAGCAGGTCAGAAACCTGGATGTAGGAGCTGATGCAGAGGCCATGGAGAAGTGCTGCTGCCTTGCTCCTCGTGGCTTGCTCAACCTGCTTTCTTTTTATTTATTACTTTATTTATTCAAGTTACATTTCGATCACAGCCCCTTCTCTCCTCCCCTCCCAGTCCCACCATCCCATCCTCTACCTCCTCTCCTATCCTTCTCCTCGGTTGAGGGGGGCCCCACATATCAGCCCACCTCAGTTCATCAGTGACATGAAGGCCAAGAGCTTCCTCTTGCTCTGGGACCCAACATGGCAGCTCAGCTAGGATAAAGTGTTCCACTAACAGGTAACAAAGACCATGACTGAGACCTTCCCCACCACTTGCCAAGCGATCTGTATGAAGATCAAGTTGCCTATCATCTGTATTTGTAAAGGGGGGGGGTTGTCTAGGTCTAGTCTAAGCTTTTTACTTTTTTTGTTAGTGTTTCAGTCTCTGTAAGCCTCTAGAGGCCTAGTGTAACCGAACTTTTAAATTATTATTTAATTAACTCTTATTTATTTATTACTAAATTCACTTATAACAAACACAAACAATTTCTTAACTATTAATCCTATAAATTCTTACAACCCCTTTAACCTATCCACTAAACCTATTGATAATTATAACAACTACTTTCATAACCTTTTAGAATGATACAGTCTCTGGGGCAGGTCCTCAGTCGTCAGGAACACAGTCTTTGTTGTAGATTCTTTAACGCACTTAGCAGTCCTTTTTCTGGATCTCTCAGATGCAGGTTCGTCAGGGTAAGTTGGTTATTGCAGTCTCACCTTAAATAAGGCTTCATGCTTTCTTCTCTGTGGGAGACCCCAGCTGTCTGCAGGCCAACTTATCAGGAACACAGCTGCTCTGCCTCAGTCCTTAAAGCCAGGCACAATTTCCTTTAGGCCACTGTTCGGACAGATCAAACCCCTCTAGGCAAAAGCTGAGCCACAGGGTCAAGTCCTTGGCCTTTTGGTGTCTTGCTCAGGCTTTCTTTGCTCACCGGCTTCTTTCTGCTTCAGGGAGAGAGCTGGCCATCAATGGCCAGCCCTTTTTTCAGCAGGACTCTTGGAGCTCTCTAGCATCAGGGGCCTCTTCTCTCGTGGCTCCACGCACTGTCCTTAGATAGAAGGAACTCTGTTTCAGCTTAATTTGGGCTCCGCCCACTTAGCAGCTGAAAACAATGTCAGGCCAGATACTTTGTTTCAAGTCTATTGAGTCTTTCCTGTTTTTCCTGACTTCAACCTTGTTTTTCAGTCTATTAAGTCTTTCCTGTTTTTCCTGACTTCATGCTGATAATGCTCTTCAGGCCCCGAATTAAGAGACAGTATCAGAAACTCATATATTTTCTAAATCTAATTTATCTAACAGGTCTCTCTATTCTTGCTTCTTCTCTTATATAGGACTCCCAAGATCTCCACCTAATGTTTTTACTGTGTGCCTCAGCATCTGCTTTAATCTGCTGATAGGTGGAATTTCTCGTAGGATAGTTCCTGTTCCTTTGGGTCTGTGGGTTGTAGGATAGTTATACCATCTGGCTAAAATCCAGTTATAAGTGAATACATGCCATGTGTATCTTTCTGGGTCTGGATTAGCTCATTCAGGATAAGCTTTTCTGGTTCCATCCATATGATTGCAAATGGCATGATTTCCTAGTTTCTGACAGCTGAGTAGTATTCCATTGGGTAAATGTACCACAGTTCTTTTATCCATTCTTCGGTTGAAGGGCGTCTGGGTTGTTTCCAGTTTCTAGCTATTACAAAGAAAGCTGCTGTGAACATAGTTAAGCCGATGTCCTTGTGGTTTGGTGAAGAATCTTTTGGCTATATATGCCCAGGAGTGGTAAGGCTGCGGTCTTGAGGTAGAACTATTTCCAGTTTTCTGAGAAATTGCCAGATATATTTCCAAAATGGTTGTACAAGTTTGCACTCACACCAGCAGTGGAGGAGTGTTCCCCTTTAACCACATCCTCTCCAGTATGTGCTGTCATTTGAGTTTTTGATCTTGGCCATTCTGACAAATGAGAGATGGAATCTTAAGAGTCGTCTTGAGTTGCATTTCCCTGTTGACTAAAGATGTTGAGCATTTCAAGTGTCTCTCAGCTGTTAGAGATTCCTCTTCTGTGAATTCTTGGTTTAGCTCTGTACCCCATTTTTAAAATTGGATTATTTTGTTTCTTGGTGTTTAATTTCTTGAGTTCTTTGTAAATTTGGAGTATTAGCCCTATGTCAGATGTGGGGTTAGTGAAGATCTTTTCCCAATCTGTAGGCTGCCTTTTTGTTCTAGTGACAGTGTCCTTTACCTTACAGAATCTTTTCAGTTTCATAAGGTCCCATTTATTGATTGTTGTTCTTAGATCCTGAGCTAGGCTGATTAACGGAACATCAGCCTGCTTTCTTATAGAAACCAGGACCACCTGCACAAGGATGGTACCATCCACAATGGGTTTCTTCTCCCCTATCAATCACTAATTAAGAAAATGCCCTACAGGTTTGCCTTGTCTTCTAAGAAAAAAAAATTTTTTTTAAATTGAAGTTCCCTCCTCTCTGATAATTCTAGCTTGTGTCAAGTTGACATAAAACTATCCAGCACAGCCGGGCGGTGGTGGCGCACGCCTTTAATCCCAGCACTTGGGAGGCAGAGGCAGGTGGATCTTTGTGAGTTCGAGGCCAGCCTGGTCTATAAAGTGAGTCCAGGACAGCCAGGGCTACACAGAGAAACCTTGTCTCGAAAAACCAAAAAAAAAAAAACAAAAAAAAAAACTATCCAGCACAAATAGCAACAGATTAAATGGTGTTTGGCCTGCAAACAGAGCACAAGCGAGTTGATGTATAAAAAAAACAGTACATGCTGGGCGTGGTGACGCACGCCTTTAATCCCAGCACTTGGGAGGCAGAGGCAGGTGGATCTCTGTGAGTTCAAGGCCAGTCTGGTCTACAAAGTGAGTCCAGGACAGCCAGGGATACAGAGAGAAACCCTGTCTCAAAAAAAAAAAAAAAAAACAAAACGGAATTGTAACGGCTGGGCCACAGGGATCGCTTGGAGGCTTCGGTCGGAGGCGGGATCCAGCCGGTGACATGGACAGGTGTAAAGAAAACTATGTCTCCAGGCCTGTTAAGACCACAGTTCCCTTTGGTCCAAAACGAGTCTTGGTGACAGAGCAGATTCCTTCCCAGAACCTAGGATCAACTAACAGTGGCCAGGCCCAGCGGGTCCTTTTTCCTTCCAACTCCTCCCAGCGTGTCCATCCACAAGCACAGAAACTTGTCTCCGGTCAGAACCCAGTGCTAAAGCAGTTACCAGCGGCCAGCGCTCCTCGACCTGTCTCCAGGCTTACTAACGCTCAGAAGAGTGAGCAGCCGCAGCCCACAGCCTCTGGAAATAATTCTGAAAAGGAACCGGCATCAAAAGAGAAAACTGAAGACTCAAAAAAAAGACAGTGGACTCTGGAAGATTTTGACATTGGCAGACCACTAGGTAAAGGGAAGTTTGGAAATGTCTATTTGGCAAGGGAGAAGCAAAGCAAGTTCATCCTGGCCCTGAAGGTGCTGTTTAAAACACAGCTGGAGAAAGCAGGGGTGGAGCACCAGCTGCGGAGAGAAGTGGAGATACAGTCCCACCTTCGGCACCCCAACATCCTCAGGCTGTATGGATATTTCCACGATGCCACCAGGGTTTATCTGATTCTAGAATATGCGCCCCTTGGGACAGTCTATAGAGAGCTTCAAAAACTCTCCAAGTTTGACGAGCAGAGAACAGCTACCTACATCACCGAATTGGCGAATGCTCTGTCCTACTGCCATTCAAAGAAGGTCATCCATAGAGACATTAAGCCGGAGAACTTGCTTCTTGGGCCAAATGGAGAGTTGAAGATTGCAGACTTCGGGTGGTCTGTACATGCTCCATCTTCCAGGAGAACCACGCTGTGTGGCACTCTGGACTACTTGCCCCCGGAGATGATTGAAGGCCGAATGCATGATGAGAAGGTGGACCTCTGGAGCCTGGGTGTCCTCTGCTATGAGTTCCTAGTTGGGATGCCTCCCTTCGAGGCACGCACTCATCAGGAGACCTACAGAAGGATATCACGGGTTGAATTCACATTCCCTGACTTTGTGACAGAGGGAGCCAGGGACCTCATTTCAAGACTGTTAAAACACAATGCAAGCCAGAGGCTGACGCTGGCAGAAGTCCTCGAGCACCCCTGGATCATAGCCAATTCCTCAAAGCCACCAACTGGCCACAAAAGCAAAGAGCTGACTAGCCAATCATCCTAGGGAATCTGGAGCAATGGGGACTGTGCATCTGTGAGAAATGCCCATGGAGACCTCCAAGACCATCGTCACTGCCCTCAGTGTGACATGGAGACCTCCCAGACCATCCGTCACTGCCCTCAGTTTGCCTTACTGAGCAGGTAGTCCTTGGCCTTGTATCCAGGAAGCCCCACCTGAACACGTGGCACTGCACAGCCACCAAGGACCATGCTGCTTTTTCCTGATCTAGTAATCTGGAGGGAAGGTCCCCATGGCCTGTGCTCACGAGGTTCCTTGTGGGGTCTCGCTGTGGGAAAAGTTACTCTGCCTGACCCCCTCCCCACCCCTTGATCACCTGTGTTCTAGCCTTCAAGTGCCTGAGTGTGTGCGTAACTTATTGGGTCGCCAGGCCTGGGAAAGCTATTGGAATGAATCTATAATTTTCTTTTAAATGTTACAAATAAAGGTTTGTGTAGACTTCAAAAAAAAAAACAGTACATTTTTGTATTTTTCATTCTCAAGTTGGAGGAATACTGGTTTAAAATACATAGCAGAGGGGCTGGAGAGATGGTTCAGTGGTTAGGGGCACTTGCTGCTTTTGTGGAGGACTCTAGTGTGGTTCCTCGCATCCAGGTGGGTAGGCTCAAAACCTCCTGTAGCTCCATCTCCAGGGGATGCAATGCATTAGTCTCTTCTGTGACTCTGCAAACACATGCATGCACACATTTATAGCCCCCATACATATAATGAAAAATAATAAATCTAAGAAAATTGTATGTGGCTGAATACTTTAAAATAGTTTTCCAAAATACTTACTATGTATTTAGGTTTGCATTTGATACTTTTGCTTATTACAAAGTTGTATAATAACTTTTGTTTTTAAGATAGGGTCTTATGTAAACCATGTTACCCTAAACTTGCTATGTAGACTTGAGCTTCAGTCTTTGCCTCTCTAGTACTGTGAATAGACATATACTAGCATGCCCACTTTATGCGGTGCTGCAGACAGAATCCAAGGCTGTGCATGTGCCACCCAGGCATTCTATCAACACAGCTACATCCTCAGTTCCTGTAACAGCATACAGCAATTATAAACTGCTGCTTTCATGTGTTAGTGGTCAGAAATGGCGCACAGAAGCATATGTCTTTGGAGCATGGGCCAACTTGCTTGGACTCATTTAGAGGTGTTGAACTGTACTTCTGTGTTAAGTTTTTACAGTGTTGGTATAAACTCAAAGAACATGAAGAAGGTATATTGATTAAAACAGCCTCCATAACTAAATTACAGGAACAGTATTGTTAAAAGTTTGTTTTTGGTGGGGAAGCAAAGAAAAGTAGGATATCTGACTATTTTTCCTCCCTTTCTTTCCAGCAGTTTCATTCCAGTGAGCATTGTAATTGGAATGCAACTGCAATCTGGAGGAGGAAGGGGAATGTTTGGCAAGGATATAATGAGCAGTTGGGAGCTTTATTGAAATTAAGCATAGACAGCCACTCATTATGAGTACAACTTAGAACAGCAGGGCATTCTGTTACTACAGCTGGGCATTGTACTGATACAGTTACAATATAGGCAACTCCTGTCTAATCAGAAAAGGAAATATTGACTTAACCAAAAATGTGATAGCAGCCCTTCCATGAGTGGTTTTTCCAATTACTACTTCAAATACAATATTAAAAAGGGGTTTTGGATTCTGCACACACAGGAATACATACATGCACACACAAATAGTAATTTGACCAGTTCTGGGATTTCTTGCTTTAAATCTTGTTTCTTCTTGTAGTCTGTTTCCCCTCTTTACCTTCATTCTCCCCTTCCTGTTTCTCTCTCTCCCTCTCCCTTCCTCTCTCCCTCTGTGCCTGCCTGCCTGCCTGCCTGCCTGCCTGCCTGTCTTCTCTTCCCCATTTGGCTCCCTTGAGTGCTGAAATTACAGGTGTTTACCAGCATGTCTGACTTTTCTGAAGTTCCTAGATTAAATTACTTTCTTCATAAATTTAGAATGTGTCCAGTTTTTACTCTTTTGAGTTTTCAGTACAATTTTGTTTGTTTGTTTGTTTTTGAGAAAGGGTTTCTCAGTTAGCCCTAGGTGTACTAGAACTCTCTATATGGACCTGGCTTGCCTTGAATTCATTGGAGGGAAGCTTGGGCAGTCAGAGATACAGTCCAGAATGTCTGGTGGTTTTCAAGGTCCATGAGTATATGTTGGAAGTGAGATCCAAAGCACAGATCTGTCTGCCTGCCTCTGCCTCCCAAGTCCAGAGAAAAAAGGCGTTTGCCACAATGCCCAGCTTTGGGACTCTTATGTTACTGTACTAACCCCTAGTTGTACAGTAAAAGAAGAGGACCGGACAATACCTTAAAGAAACTCAGCTTTCATGGGTGTAACATAAGATCTGGCAAAAAAGTCATAGAATGCCTTTTGAGAATATGCTGTTAAGTAGAACCAAAAGAAGAGAGAGCCCTGAAAAGTGTATAGTCAGTAGTGGCACATTCCCCTCAGGGATCAAATGCAACAAGGAATGAAAAATATCTACTGGCTGGATTTGATTAATTAGGTTCCTGGGCTTTGGATAAGTAATTTAGGGACTGTGATGAGGGGAAAAGCTAAATTACAGGGGACTGAGGCATTGATGGGTGGTAAAGGAGTGGAGTCAGAGAATATAGTTAGTTAATGTAGTTAGTTACTTGAAGTTTCATTGTGAGAGAGCAGAGACAGCTGGAGGGAAGCTTGGATAAGAGTCAGAAAAGACACAGCCCAGGATGTCTGGTGGCTCTCAAGGTCCATGAATGTGAGAAATGAGGTCCTAAGCACAGGTGGAAAGTAGTCTCAACCACAGAGTAGACTTTGTAAGTGGAGGGATGGAAACCAAGGCTATGCTAGGAAATTAGAGGCACTCTCAGTAAGTCTAGTGTGGGTGGGGTCATTACATTTCATGAATCATGGCATGAATGGCAGTTTAAAAATCACTGCCCTATTACTATTAAAGCCTGTAATTTGAGATGTGCATGTGTTTATATATTTGTTGATCCTAATGGCTTGATTTCTGTACTGATAAAAAGTTTGGGAAATTTTTCTAAATCCATTTTATGATTTAGTACTTGCATTTATGGTCTTAGTCTTCATGATTGAATTTTTTGTTTTTTTTTTTTAAAGATTTATTTATTTTATGTATGGGTGCTTTATCTGCATGAACATCTGCAACCAGAAGAGGGCATCAGATCACGTTGTGAATGGTTGTAAGCCACCATGTGGTTGCTGGGAATTGAACTCAGGACCTCTGGAGGAGCAGCCAGTGCTCTGAACCACTGAGCCATCTCTCCAGCCCAAATTTTTGTTTTTATAAACAATATTGCCAGGTGTCATAGCACACACCTTTGATCCCATTGAATTCAAGGCCAGCCTGGTCTATATATCAAGTTACAGGTCTATATATCAAGTTCGATGCCCTCTTCTGGCCTCCATGGGTGCCAGGCACACATTTATAGTCATACATTTATGCATGGAAACACACATACACATCAAAGAAAAAGAAATGCATTAATTTTTTTGGGGGGGGGAGATAAGGGTTTCTCTGTGTAACAGTCCTAGCTGCCCTGGACTCGCTCGCTTTGTAGACCAGGCTGGCCTTGAACTCACAGAGATCTGCCTACCTCTGCCTCCCAAGTACTGGTATTAAAGGCTTGCACCGCCATGCCCAGCCATTACAGACAGCTGTGAACTGCCATGTGGGTGCTAGGATTTGAACCCAGGTCCTTTGGAAGAGCAGCCAGTGCTCTTAACTACTAAGCTATCTCTCTCCAGCCCTAATAAATGCATTTTTTTTTTTTTTGGTTTTTCGAGACAGGGTTTCTCTGTGTAACAGCTCTGGTTGTCCTGGTCTTTTGTAGACCAGGCTGGCCTCGAACTCACAGAGATCATCTGCCTGTCTCTGTCTCCCAAGTGCTGGGATTAAAGGCGTGAGCCACCACCGCCCGGCAATAAATGCATTTTTTAAGTGTTCAATTCAGTGATTTTTTTTGGGGGGTATATTCAGAAGGTTGTGCATGAATTCACATAATGTACTCAGATTTGAGATATCTAGCTTTTAAGTTTTTAAAAATTATATTTATTTACTGATGGGTGTGTGTGTGTATGGATGTAGATATGAAGGTCAAAGGACACAACTTGCAGGAATTGGTTCTCTCCTTCTACCTTGTTGGTCCTGGGAGTCAAACTAAGGTTGTAAGGCTAGCAACAAGCACATTGAGCTATCTCACCAGCATATAGGAGATTCGTCTTGTCACTGAGCTGTTGATGATTTAGGGGAAGGCAGATCTCTTCTGTGAGGTGTCTGTGGAATTTAGATAAGAGCACAGAATGTTAGTTTTAAAATATTGAATTATATCTGCAAACTTCTATTTACAATCCTCTTTTGTAGAAAATTATTTCATCCTTAAATGGATATGCCAACCTGAACTTACGTATCTTCTCCTTAGAGCCATTTTTCTCATTATCACTGGGTTTCTTCAAAAAAAATCTTTTAGCTGGGCAGTGGTGGCGCACGCCCTTAATCCCAGGACTCAGGAGGCAGAAGCAGGTGGATCTCTGTGAGTTGGAGGCCATTCTGGTCTACAAAGTGAGTCCCGGACAGCCAGGGCTATTGTACAGAGAAACCCTGTCTTAAACTCCCCCCCAAACCCTAAAAAACAGGTATAGATCTTTTATTTTTAATTCATTTGTGTGTGTGTGTGTGAGAGAGAGAGAGAGAATGCTTATGTGTTTGCACACTCACCTCTAGAGGCCAGAAGTGGGTATTGGATCCCCTGGAACTGGAGTTGCAGGCTGTTGTGAACACTCTGACCTGGGTTCTGGGAGCTGAACTACGGTCCTCTGAAAGTGCAGTGTTCTAAACTGCTGAGCCATCCACCTCTCTAGTCTTCTATGAGAAATTTCCCCTCTCTGAACATATCTTGATGGAAGATACGAATTGGGTCCTAATTAAAATAATCTTGTTCCTCTACTGTTACTTGTGATCATTGCTAAGGTTACAATCATTGATTGATGTAAAGCTGCAGGCTACTCAGCTTCTTTTGTTGGCTAGAGTCTATTAAAAGTTTATTATCGAATTTCATACCTCACTGTAGTTAGGGTTAGTTAGGGTTTAATTATCTATTACTGTTTTTCAATGTTTAAAATAAAACATTGCAGTCTTACCATTTTAATTTTCCCATGTATTTTTTTTGTTTTTTTACAGTACTCTGTGCAAAAAACTTGGTGAAAAAGGATTTTTTCCGTAAGTAAATGAACTTTAATATAAATCTTGTATATCCTGTATAGGTTTTGAGGAAAGTTGATTTTCAGAACTGCCTGGCTTAGGGTTTGGGAAGTAGACTATTATTTTGTAAATGCTGCAGTTTCTGGTCATTTGCCTCACGCTTATCCAGAGGGCTTTGTGAGTTTGCCTTACCCCTTCTCTTTACCTTCTTCTCATGTGTACACATATGTGTACAGGTGTGTAAAGGCAAGTGTTAAAGATATTTCTAGAAAAGAGTTAAGAAAAACATTTTGATATGATTTTACTTAATATTTTAAGGAAAATTCACTCATGTATTCAGGATTCATTGGGAGGTAGAAAATTAAGTCTGCTTAACAGTTTCCACAGTTCTAGGAAAGAAACCTCTGCCAGTCTCCAGAGTAGGAGTTGGTTCCTGCACATGTTGTCTGCCAATTGGATGTAGCTTTCTTTCTTCTTCCTTTTTTAAAACTTTTATTTTGGGACAGGGTTTTGCTGTATGGCCTAAACTGGCCTTGAACTCCTGTCTCACTATTCTGAGTATTGAGATTACAGTCATTAACAGTGCCCAGAAGTTGTGAAAAATTTTGTAGTTTCATTTAAGATTAAGTTTTGTGAGAGAGGACTGGGAAAGTTCCCTTGTATGTATTAAAAATCTTAACCTGTAATCTCTTTCTCTCTTCCTCACTCTATACTTTTTGTTGTTGTTATAAGACAGCGTTTCATGTAACCCAGCCTGCCCTTGAATCCTTGAGGCTGCTAGTGTGCACCACCACACCTAGCACTTTTTTTTAATTTTTTGGTTTTTTCGAGACAGGGTTTCTCTGTATAACAGCTCTGGCTGTCCTTGACTCGCTTTGTAGACCAGGCTGGCCTCGAACTCACAGAGATCCGCCTGCCTCTGCCTCCCAAGTGCTGGGATTAAAGGCGTGTGCCACCACCGCCAGGCGCACTTTTTTTTTTTAACCTTGTAATTTCATGTTTTACATTAACTTTTAATTATTCAGTAACAGATTGTAAATAAAAACTTTTAGCCAAAAATTTTACATGTAAAATATTTGAAATTAGTAACTTTTGTTAGGTTTCTTTTTTGTTTGTTTGTTTGGTTTTTGGGGTTTTTTTGAGGGGGGTGGTTTTTGGAGATAGGGTTTCTCTGTGTATCCTTGACTGTCCTGGATTTGTTTTGTAGACCAGGCTAGCCTCAAACTCACAGAGATCCACCTGCCTCTGCCTCCTGAGTACTGGGATTAAAGGTGTGTGCCACCATGCCTGGCACTTCTATTAGATTTTAAAATCTAATAAATCTTAAAATATAAGTTCTGTCAGCTAACAAAAACATGTTGTTGGGTGTTTAGTATGACATTAAGTAATTTTCAGGTAGGTTAAAAAGGATAGAAAGTCTCAGGCCTGAAGAGATGGCTCAGCAGTTATGAGCACTGGCTGCTCATCCAGAGAGGACCCAGGTTTGATTCTCCACATCCACATGGAGGCTCACAACCATTTGTAACTCCGGTTCCAGGGGATCTGACACCCTCTTCTGGGCTCTGAAGGCACTATATGCATGTAGTGCACAGGCACACATGCAGTCAAAACATTCATACACATAACAATAGTAAAAATCTTAAAGGAATAATAATTTTTGACACATTTTAAATCCATATCTAATTTCATTTATTTCCATCATTTATAATAGAACTTGACTTTAAGCTTAAAGAACATAGTTTTATAAAACTATAGTTATGATATCTTTGTGTTTTTAGGGGGAGTATGAAATAGGATATTTGAAACAGAGGGGGACAGTAGGAGGCAGCCTTCCACTTCTGTACCATACACTGTCCTACCCCACAAGCATGTCACAGGAGAGGAGAACCCAAGGGCCGTAGAACTAACTCCCCAACTGTGTCTGCTAGCACCAATTTTATTCTCTCCTGGGTGGCTGCTTAATTATACTTCCCTATCACTAATAACCTAAAGCCAAGGTGTAATTAAAAAAAAAATCCTCCTAAGATTGAACTGATGCAGGATTTGTCTTGATGAAACTGCAAAGCGTCAGGGAGGATTGGATGTGGTGCTGACTGCAAAAAGGTGAGGCACACCCTGAGACATTTATTTGCTCACAGTTTGGAGATAAAATCTTCAGTTTAATCTTTCAGTCTTCTTTCCTCTTCAAATTCTTTCCCTTTCCCCATAGCCCCATTCACAGCTTCTGTCAAAAAAACTCAGATATTCTTGTCTTGATGTTCTCAGAGATCTGGAGGAACCTTTCTTTATGTCTCTGTAACCCTCTAAGAATGGACAGTGAGACCTTACAGAGTCTCTCTATACTTGAATAGCATGTGAGAGAAAGACATCTATTTCCTTGGTGGATGCAGTAAAAGCTGCCAAGAATAATTTAAGAGTGTGAGCTTGCTTCATGCATATGATTTAAAGGCAGCATAATTATTTTTAAAACTCAGAATGGAAGATACCTGATAGACTAGAAAGGGGAGTAGCAACAAGTCAGCCCTTAGCCCTTCCAGAGAAACCAGCCAAGGATGGAAGTGACCTGAGGCTCACCCTGACCAGGTTCCAGATTTCTGCTAGTTTAGGTTCATGCCTTCACTTCAGGGTGTTTTTGACCTGTGTGTAGTTTTGTCTACCCACATTAATCTCAGAGAAAGAGTGTAGATCCTAAATTCTTTCTGTTTCAATGTTTACTGATCAGAGTGGAGTTAAAAAAAAAGATCTTTACTATTTTAATTTTATGTGCATGAGTGCTTTGCTAGCATGTATATAAGTGTACTGCCTGCATCCCTGGTGTCCTTGGAGGGTAGGGGAGGGTGCTAGGCTCCTTGGAGGTATAATTACAGACAGTTATAAACTTCCATCAACAATTATGTGTGTGCCAAGAAGTGAACCTGATTTTTTGCAAGAGTAACAAGTGCTTTAAACCACTGAGCCATCTCTCCAGTCCCCAGAGTACAATTATTAATAGTAAATATAGTTAAGTTTTTGTTTGTGATTTAAATTGTGTTAAATGATGAAAGTCCATTTTAAGGTGGAACATGAGTATAAGTTAAGGAAATACATGTATATTTTCAGGAAAAATGTTTTTAATAATGCTAATTTATATGTGAGATGGTGCTGTTTACTTCTGGGCACAACCTTTACAAAGAGTAGGTTTTTAACTCATACTTTGCAGCAGTTTCAAGCTTCTTAACTTATAAAAATGAGTCTTTTCCCCTTGACCTCACCATTTCAGCAGGAATATTTCAGCTGTGAAGCAACAAGTAAAAGAATTTTATAGTGAGCATTTGTCAAGTAGATTTCTACAGTTAAGTTCATGACATAACTTTTCATTTTCCAATTATCTGAGTTTTCTCCCTCCCTCCCTCCCTCCCTCCTTCCTTCCTTCCTTTTCATTGCTGTCAGTTTTTAAAAACATTTGTATGAGCTGAGTGTTGGCTTGTACCATGACCCAACATTTGAGACATAGAGGATGGGGAGGATCAGGAGTTCTAGACTAGTGAGTTTCAGGCCAGCTTGAGCTATGTGGTGAGACTGTCTTTTGGGGGAAGTGGGGGAAGATATTTACCTGTAAGGTAATCCATTAAGGTTCCCCCTTCCCCCAGAAAGAGTTTCTCTGTGTATCCCTGGCTGTCCTGGAACTCAGAGATCTGCTTGTCTGCCTCCTAAGTGCTGGTATTAAAAGCGTGTGCCACCATGCCCAGGTGAAAGTAATTGAATTTTAAGTTTAAAATGTTTTAAGTATATTTACTTATTGTATGCTTATATGCATGTGTAGGTCAAAGGAATCCATTTTCTCCTCCTCCCTTGTGTGTCCTGGAGATTGACCTCAGGTTGTCAGCTTGGCAGCAAGCACTTCACCTATTGAACCAACTTTCTGGCCCCAGTTTTATGTTTTTATTTCATTATTATTTGCAACTTGCTAGTATATTTGTCTGGTCAAATGGGCCTAACCCTTACCATCTTACCTGTCTCAGATGATAGGAGAATGGACATTTTTTACAATTTGGAAAATATAGTAGCTACTTTGTATTTACCACAAGAGGTGGTAAATTTTTGTTGTACAATAATGACATAGGTTAAAAGGAAAATGAAGTTTCTCTTTTGAGTTAAGGAATAGAATTGTTACTTTGAGTTGCAGTTATTTAGCAGAAAATAAATCACAAGAGACTGCCTCAGATTCCTGCCTAAGTAACAGTCTGGCAACCACACTGAAGAGGTTTTGTGGAAAATGTTTTTCCTTTTTCATAAAAAAATATTTTTTTTTTCGAGACAGGGTTTCTCTGTTTAACAGAGCCCTGGCTGTCCTGGACTCACTTTGTAGACCAGGCTGGCCTTGAACTTACAGAGATCCGCCTGCCTCTGCCTCCAAGGCGTGTGCCACCACACTCAGCACAGGCACACACATAAAATTTAGTTTTTTTTTAAATAAAATTTAGTTTTAAACATTGATTTATTTTGTATTTTTGTTTCATACACACAAACAGACACACACTATGGCTCGTGTGTAGCTGTCAGGATTACCTGTGGGAGTCATTTTTCTTCTTCCACCACATTGCTTCCAAGAATCAACTCAGTTTGTCAGACTTACTGGCAAGTGCCCCTGCCTGCCGAGGCATCTTGCTAGCATAGCATTTTTTCTTATATATTTTTCCTGCATGTATGTGTGTGTACCACATCTGTGTTTAGTGCCCATGAAGGATAGGCAAGAGATCTCTTCAAACAGGAGTTACAGACAGTTGAGAACCATTGCATTGGGAACTGAACCTGGATCCCCTGCAAGAACAGCAAATGCTCTTAACTGCTGAGCCATCACTTCAGCCTCCTTAATCATTTTAAAATTTGTGTGTGTGTGTGTGTGTGTGTGTGTGTGTGTGTGTGTGTGTGAGAGAGAGAGAGAGAGAGAGAGAGAGAGAGAGAGAGAGAGGTGTATGATGTGTATATATGGGTTCATGTGTCGTGACATACATGTTGGGAGTTTGTTCTTTTCTCTCACCTTGAAGTGGGGTCTCTTCTTGTTTCTTCCATGTTGCCTACTCCAGGTTAGCTAGCAGCCATGGCTGCTTCTGAGTGATTCTCTTGTCTCCACCTCCCCTCTTGTCATAAAACTGCTGGATTACAGATGTGTGCCATTGCATTGGGCTTTTTTATTATGGGCATTGAAGATGGGCTGTCAGGTTTGTGTGGCAAGCACTTTTCTCCAGTGAACTATCTTGTTGGCTTCCAAGCCTCTTCTAATGAATCTTTTTGTTTGTTTGTTTTATTCACTTACTTATTTATTTATTTTTTTTTTTTAGAGACAAAGTCTCAATATGTAGTTTCATCTGTATTGGAGCTTTCTATGTAGACCAAGCTAGCCTGAACTAACAGATCTGCCTGCCTCTTCATCCTAAATACTGGGATAAAAGTCATGTACCACTACCTGTAGCTTTTTCCATTTTGTCTCTTCAATAGTAGTTTATTTTTTAAATATATAGTTGAAAAAGGTTTATTGTTTCTATTTATGTATATGTTTATATGCCTGAGTGAGTGTGTGTGTGTCACATGTGTGCAGGTGCCTTCAGAGGCCAGAAGGTATCAATCAGCCCCTGGACTAAAGTTACCTTCAGTTGTAAACTGACAGGTGTGAATGTTGGGAACTAAAGTCAAATCTTCTTACCCACTGAGCCTTCTCTTCAGCCCTGAACAGTCGGTTCACACCTTAGCACAAGTGCTTTGGGTGGACTCCTTAGAGCCCTTTAGAAGAGAAGAGAAGAAAGCGTTGGCCAGGTATCGTTCTCTCCTCAGAGCTCTGCCATGTTAGGAGGTCCTCTCACCGTGTGTGCTTTGGGTTCATTGTCCTTTCTCCTTCATGTTCAGTCTGTTCTCCTGCTTTTTGAGCTTTTCCTTCACTCACTCTTGAACCAAATAGTAAATGGGCAGTGTGTCAGTTTTGTATCGTGGAGAGAATATCTGAAAGAATCAACTTAAAGGAAGAACTATTTTTTTTGGTTTTGGGTTTCGAGGTTTTGTTTGGCTCACAGTTCTAGAGGTTTCCAGCTCATGTTTAACTGGCCCCGTTTATGGTAAGGCAGAGAGCATTGTGGCAGGGAGGACATGATGAAGCTGCTCACTTCATCATGGCAGGAAAGCAGAGATAAGAGAAACGAGGGGGAGTAGGGTACGAACAAGATGTAGGACCCATCCCCTTCAACAGGGTCTCATCACCTCCCAGAATAGCTCGTCACATTATGAATGCAGCAGTGGGTTAGTCTGTTGATGAGCTCAGAGCCCTCATAACCAGGCCTTTCCAACCCACCTCTGAATATTTCTGTATTAGGGACCAAGCCTTTTACACAATCTTTGCAGTACATTCCAGATCCAGATGATAAATATACCCTGTGTGTGTATGGGTTCAAAGTCTATATAGTGGTTTTCAACATTCCTTATGCTGTGACCCTTTAACATGGTAACCCTCCAACCATAAAATTATTTTCATTATTACTTCATGACTGAAATTTTGCTGCTCTTATGAATCACAATGTAAATCCTTTGTTTTCTGATGATTTATAGGTGACTCCTATGAAAAGGTCCTTTGACCCTCCAAAGGAATTGCAGCTCAGAAGTTGGGAGCTGCTGCTTTAAACCCTGCCCGTACCTCTCACCACTGTGTGTGCATTGCCCTAGTTACTTAGTCTTTCTTCATTAGTAAAGTGGTGACAGCATTCATCTCCCTCAGGGTTATTGTAAAAATTTTAGATGAAGCATTTTGAATAATTCCCATTGTGTTTGCTGCTTCAGTTAGTACAGTCAAGCATTTACTTACTGTCAGTCTCTCTCCCATGTTTGCTATTTTCATTTCCTTTTTGTGAAGTTCTTATTACTAGTAGTTGTTACTCAGAAGCAGTTGGTTTTTTTTTTTTTTTTTTTTTAGCTAGTTTGATTTTCCTGTAGTTAATGTTCTGTATGACAACTATGTTTAACAAGCTCTTCAAATGAGCTGCTAAGTAGTGTGGAAGGAAAGAGTGGGAATATTTGAGCATTCATCTTCTCAGAGTTAAATGGCTGCCTACAGTCCTCAAGCACCCAGGCTCCATTTAGACTCTGATAGTGTTTAACAGAATGCTTCAAGTTGGGAGCAAGAGAAAAAAATTAGTTTTGATATCAAATGGGGAAGTGATTTCAATATTTGGTTTAAAATAGACGTGTGTGTGTTAGAATGGAAAATCTTTTATAGCAAACAGTAATCCTATGTAATTAATCTTTTATCTTACCTGTCAAAGTATTTTTTAGTTTAAAATACTTTCCTTTTTTCCACAGGACTCCCTGATCCATTTGCTAAGGTGGTAGTTGATGGTTCTGGGCAGTGCCATTCTACAGATACTGTGAAGAACACACTTGATCCAAAGTGGAATCAGCATTATGACTTGTAGGTGTTACTAATTTGAAACAAAACACAAAATTAATGTAATATAATTGGAAAAGAATCATGGAAAATGGTTTCAGTTTGTCTCTATAATATAGTTTGGCTGGGCGTGGTGGTGCACGCCTTTAATCCCAGCACTTGGGAGGCAGAGGCAGGTGGATCACTGTGAGTTCGAGGCCAGCCTGGTCTACAAAGTGAGTCCAGGACAGCCAGAGCTGTTACACAGAGAAACCCTGTCTCGAAAAACAAAACATTATATATATATATATATGGTTTGGTCTTTTTCTTTCTTTTCCTTTTTCAAAATAGAACTAAGGATTGAGGCTTGGGTCTCAAACATGGTAGGCAAGCACTCTACCCCTGAACTATACCACCAGTCCTTTTTTACTTGTATGTATTTTATCTAAGATAGGTCTCACTAAGTTGCTCAGGTAGGCCTTGAACTTGGAATCTTCCTACTTCACCCTTCTAAATAGCTAGGATTGAAGGCCCGCAACACCACAGGCTCAGCCTTATGATTTTACATTTATAAAGGAAGAGGCAAACCTAGTGGGAAAGAGCTTTCAATTATTGATAGACAGGCACACACACACAAAGTAAAAAGAAAGAAAACATACCTTGAAAAAGTTACAACCATACTTTACGATAGGTTCAGTTAACTTTTCCTGAAGACAAGTGATGTGAAGCATCTGTTCATGTGCTTGATGGGATTTATTTTATAGTTAGTATTAACTGGCTACCTAGGAAGGTCACTCTTACATGTTTTAAGATGCGGTGAAGGGGAGGAGATCAGAGTAACACTTGGAATCATTTTGTCAAATCTTTTCATTAGGTTGGGTAGTCCTCTAAAATATAACAATTATATTTTAGCCAAAATCTTTACTGCATATATAATATTGTATTCTACCTGATAATATTGTGGTTTTTTATAGAGATATTCCTTAAGTTAGAACCTCTTAAATTTCGTTTATAAATCTTATACTTGTTGGCGACATTGAGGTTCTAATAGAATGAAATAGAGATTTCTGTTTAAGTTTAGAGCTGGGTGCAGTGGTGTGTGCTGGTAGTACTATCTCTTCAGGAGGATTGTAAGTTCTCAGCCTCCTAGACACCATATCAAGACCATTTCTTAAAAACAGCAGCTTACAAGTTTAAAAGAATTTGTTTTTCTTCTAGCCATGTGTATTAAATTACACAAATTTTCCTTAAAATGAAAGCAGAGACCGCCTAAATGCAATTTCTTAATTAATTTCGACAATGTTTTTGGCTTGTAAAACGTAAGTGCTTACAGCTATTTTTAATAATTCACAGTCATTTTCAGAAGACCTACGCTTAGGAAATTATTAAGTTTAGAATTTGAAATCTTTTTGTATCATAGTATACATAAAACATATGGAGGTACAGTGTACTAAATAGATAGCATTCCTTAGGTCAGTAGTGGGCTACTGAGCCCTCGAGTGAATATTTTATAATAGCTGCAAATCAGTTAGGAAACTTTTTTCTTTTTTAGTGTTTGGGTGTTATTACTGTGTGATATAACAGGCAGTAGTTATATGCCAATATATATCTGGGGTAGATGTATTTGAAAATTGCATGCATGTATACTAAATGGTAGTTTAGAACATCTCAATTATAAGCAATAAACCCAGTACAAACTAGCTTCATTTTAGAGGTTTGATGGCCCACACCTGTAATCCACCACTAAGGAGGCAGAGGCAGGAGGCAAGCAGGTTAAAGGCTAACCTGGTCTAAACAAACAACAACAAAACAAAGTCCTAGGGATGTAGCTTAGTTGGTAGAATACTTGCCAAGCATGCAAGAAGCCCTGGGTTTGATCCCAGCACTATATAATACTGGATGTGCTAACACATGCCTATAATCCCAGCACTCAAGGGGTAACAGCAAGATCAGTTAAAGGTTATCCTAGTCCAGATAGTGAGTTCAAGGCCTGCCTGGGCTGCATGAGACCATGTCTCAAAGCAACAATAGTAACCAAAGCAAAGGGAGAAAAAAAAAAAAACCCTATAAAGTAAATATATTAACTTGCATCACAAAAATTTCAGGGTGATTATTCTTTAGACATAACTGGATCCGGGGCTCAAGTGACTCTTCCATGCTCCTTGTTTCTGTTCTTTTGAATGATAGCGTAAGATCAAGGTTGCTGGACCAAAAATTTGACCTCTTAGAATCACTGGACGAAAGTTAGCTATTACTCATATGATTATGTTACTAACTATGTTTTTGCATGACTCAATGCCATGTTAATAATTGGCCATGATAGAGGTTTTACATATTTGCAGGCATATGCACAGACAAGTACAGTAACGCTTTTCCCTGCTCTGCTTGTCTGCAGGCAGTGAAGTGAAATCTACAAGAGTCCTGATCGTTCAAGGCCTGCATATAGGAAAGAAGCAGGGGAAAAGCGTTACAAACAACTTTTGTTCTGCAGCATTTAAAAATATAACAGGTAGGTCAGATTTTTGGTCTATCAGCCTTGACAGTGCCTCTTGAAGGTGAACTAAGTATCTGAAGTAATAATTAAAATATATCTAAAATGTGACTGTCATATAAATATTATAAAACGCCTTAGTGTTATGAAATAGTAGTTACAAGTTTTGTGTTCTTTTTCTTTTTTCTTTTGACTGTGCTGGGAATCAAACCCTGGGTCTTACACATGCTAGGCAAGTGCTCTTTCTACATCTGAGTGACATTCCTACCCCCTAAAAGAGCTTTTTTTTTTTTTTAAAGTTTTTGCCCAACATGACATTGGAAAAAAAAGGATTATATTAAAAATTATTTTAATTGTTTTTTAATTTAAGTTCAGTACTTTGGATTGACTGAATTCAAAACATAGTTTGCTTCTTTTTACCATACTCTGAAATATACTTAGGACTTTAGTATATTAAAAGGTTAAATTTTATACTACTTGTAACTACCAAGTTACTCATGTAGTTGTTTTGTCTTTTAGGTATATTGGAAAGTCTGATTCAGTTACGATCAGTGTATGGAATCATAAGAAGATCCATAAGAAGCAAGGTGCTGGATTTCTTGGTTGTGTTCGTCTTCTTTCCAATGCCATCAACCGACTCAAAGACACTGGTTGTGAGTAATTTCTTTTTAATTACGAAATATGTATGGGAATTTTTATGTAGTAGGCGTCCAAAAATGTAAGATCCCATGTATATCTGAAACATTGATTAAAAATTCCTGGTCTATATTTATTTAATGGACTGTAATAAGTAACTTTTATTCTTATATAATTGTCATCTCTGAGGGTTACTGCCTCCATATGCTATAACCTAGACCTAGTCCTGGTATCAGCTAGCCTGCATACAGTCTAATCTAGGCCTACAATGTTTTCAGCCTCTGAGACTGACCTCTGAATAAGCTCACCCTTTCTAGCTCTGTTTTTTTTTTTTCTTTTGTTTTGGGCTTTGCTTTTGGTTTTTTAGAGGCAAGGTTGCTCTGTGTAGTAGCCCTGGTTGTCCTGGACTCACTTTGTAGATCAGGCTGGCCTCAAACTCACAATGATCCACCTGCCTCTGCCTCCCAAGTGCTGGGATTAAAGCTGTGTGCCACCACGCCCGCTGCTCTTT
The DNA here is from genome assembly GCA_907164525.1 of Lophiomys imhausi. Taxonomy (NCBI): domain Eukaryota; kingdom Metazoa; phylum Chordata; class Mammalia; order Rodentia; family Muridae; genus Lophiomys; species Lophiomys imhausi. The sequence continues at coordinate 261,330 of CAJQZJ010035090.1, read as the reverse complement.
CTGAAATCTGGCTGGGAGGCTCAAACCCCTCTCCAAGCTGACTAATTCAAACTGGCTTCTCTCAACTTCTATGAAATGCTCTGCTTGACTTCAAACTAACCAGCAATCTTTTCTAATCTTCAGACTCCTTTTCATTCTTTGGCTCAACTATCTTCACCTATGTCTAGCTTGTTCTCTCTTCAACCTGTCTCTGTAAAACCCTCCCAGTAAAATTGCCTCCTCCCTTCCTCTTACCCTCCTACTCTCCCTCTCTATGCTGCTCCCTTAAGTAGCTTCCCTTTCTCTGTTCTGTAGAAAATTCTCTGTTCTCTTGAGAATTGGGCATATTCTAGTCTGTCAAATCTTCCTCTGATTCATCACTTTGTCTGCCACTCAATTAGTTGTCACTTTCAAACATGGGTGAGTACTAAGGTCATGACTGTATTCCAGCCAGAGTAACTATTTTCCTGGATTAAAATCCTTCTACAATGGCTACAAAAATTGAAACATTTTGGGCTGGCAAAATTGGTGGGTAAACCAGCTGCCAAGGCTGATAGCTCTCTTCTTCTCTCCATCTCCTTTTCCCCTCCTTCCCTTTCCCTCCCCCCTTCCCATTACACACTAAATAAATACGTTTAAATGAAACATTTTAAGGATGTGATACTAGAGGTGAATCAGAGAAGACTCTTAGCTTCTAGGGAATTTGTGATATTCAGAAGTGATTGACCTTTGGGGCTTGTCTTAGACCAGATAAAAGCAGCCCAAGATAGTGAGAATGAAGGATGATTGAGTCCTGTCTTCTAGACAAGAAATTTGCACCATCTCTTTAAGACTCAGGAAACAGCCGGGCGGTGGTGGCGCACGCCTTTAATCCCAGCACTCGGGAGGCAGAGGCAGGCGGATCTCTGTGAGTTCGAGGCCAGCCTGGTCTACAAAGCGAGTCCAGGACAGCCAGAGCTACACAGAGAAACCCTGTCTCGAAAAAAAAAAAAAAAAAGACTCAGGAAACATAGAGGACGCGGGGTAGTATGAGGGGCTCCAAAATGCCATCTACTAAGCACAACTTGGCCACAGCAACCATGAACTCAGAGCAGCTGTGTTCTGGCACTGGAGGCACAGAAGTCCAGCCCTCCTAACATTCAACTGTAGAGGGTGAAGAGACTTGTAGGCCCTACCACTCAGTGCCAATCTGGTAACAGACCCTGGGAGAGAAGGAAGAATAATACCCAGTTGTGTACACTGCTGAGCCCACCAGGCTCCTAACTTGGAGTTACCAGATAGCCTTAGTTAAAGTATGTGAGACATAAAAATAACAAAGCCAAACAAAACCACAAAGTTGGATAATAAGCAAAAGAGATTTGTAAGGAAGAGAGGAGGAGGGGGTAGTAGAGCTGGGAAGAAAATAGGAGAGTGGCCAGAAGAATATATCACATACATGTATGAAATTGTAGAAAAACGAAAGGGGGGAGGGGTGATTGATATCCAGACAGTTGGAAAGAAAAGTAACAATATACATGCCTTTAAAAAAATTTTTTAGGCCGGGTGGTGGTGGCGCACGCCTTTAGTCCCAGCACTTGGGAGGCAGAGGCAGGCGGATCTCTGTGAGTTCGAGGCCAGCCTGGTCTACAAAGCGAGTTCAGGACAGCCAGGGCTGTTACACAGAGAAACCCGAAACCCTGTCTCGAAAAACCAAAAAAAAAAAAAAAAAAAAATTTTAGCAGCCGGGCGGTGGTGGCGCACGCCTTTAATCCCAGCACTTGGGAGGCAGAGGCAGGCGAATCTTTGTGAGTTCGAGGCCAGCCTGGTCTACAAAGCGAGTCCAGGACAGCCAGAGCTATTAAACAGAGAAACCCTGTGTCGAAAAACCAAAAAAAAAAAAAAAGAAAAAAATTTTTTAGTGCTGGATGTTGTGGCACACACCTTTAATCCCAGTACTTGGAAGGCAAAGGCAGGAGGATTTCTGTGAGTTTGAGGCCAGCCCTAGTCTACAAAGCAAGTCCAGGACAGCCAGGGCTATTACACAGAGAAACCCTGTCTCGTTTTTAGCACCTAGTTTTGGTGGATTTTTGAAATGGAAGTGAGTTTTTATTTAGGCAATTGGAATCAGTAAGGAGACAATTAAAAAACAATTATTAGTAGATAAAATGGTAGTATATATACAAATTCTGTGATAAGAGTAAAAACAGCTGGAGAGATGGCTCAGCCGTTAAAGGCTAGGCTCACAACCAAAAATAAAAGTAAAAAAAAAAAAAAAGACATTTTGAGAGTAAAATAGTTATATCTCTCACCATTCTGCATATTAAAGACATTAGAAAGGGTGTCTATAATGGATTGGTAAGTTGATTTATCATATCTATTTCATGTAACCCAGGGATAAAGAGTCTTTTGAGGGGGTTTGTATAAAGTGAGGACATGACTGTTATAAAGTATAATTGAAGGGAAAGTTTTGTTTTGTTTTGTTTTGTTTTGTTTTGTTTTTGGTTTTTCGAGACAGGGTTTCTCTGAATATCTCTGGCTGTCCTGGACTCGCTTTGTAGACCAGGCTGGCCTCGAACTCACAAAGATCCACCTGCCTCTGCCTCCCAAGTGCTGGGATTAAAGGCGTGCGCCACCACCGCCCGGCTTGTTTTGTTTTTGAGACGGATTTTTTTTATGCAGCGTGGCTGTCCTAGGAACTAGCTCTGTAGACCAGGCTGGCCTCGAAATCACAGAGATCCACCTGCCTCTGCCTCCAGGTATTGGGATCAAAGGTGTGGGCTACTAACACCCACTGGGAAGGTATTTTTTATTGTAGTTATGAGGGAGAGTACAACTAGAGAAAGTAGTAAACTAAACATGTACGGCATATTAAACCAGGCCATGAGAAGAGAAGAGGGGTGGCGGGCAAAAGTGGATGGCCGAAAACACAGGAAGACAAAAGAGAGAGAGGAAAGAGATCACCTAGAGAGCATATGACTGAAGTGGTAGTGTTACACAGGAAGGAGAAGCTGGGGGAAGGGAAGCCCATGAGGTGGAAAAATTTAGGGTAGGAGATAGAGTGGGAAAAGCTGAGAGAAGAGTCAGGGTGCCAGCATAGATTTTGTGACAGGTATTTGCTATGCTGAGAGAGCCTGAAGGCCAGCATGTACTTTGGTATGCTAGTAGGCATCACAGTTAGCCATTTGTCCCATTAGTTTTGGACCTGACAGGGGTGACAGGGGTGTCTTTCCATTGGGACATAGTTGGAAATACCTTTTTTTCTGAGAAAGAGTTTGTCTGTGTAGCCCTGGCTGTCTTGGACTCAGTTTGTGGACCAGACTGGCCTTGAACTCACAGAGATCCACCTGCCTCTACCTTCTGAGTGCTAGGATTACAGGTGTTTGCCACCACGTCCGGCAATTACAGACAGCTGTGAACTGCCATATGGGCGCTGGGATTTGAACCTGGGTCCTTTGGAAGAACAGCCAGTGCTCTTAACCACTGAGCCATCTCTCCAGCCCCCGGAAATACCTTTTTCAACAGATATTTTGTTTGTACATTTCTACAGAATTTTTTTAATATAAAAAAGTCAATTATTGTCATGAGTGCCTGAGCTAATAAACTCCCATGAATTTTATCTAAGGAAATTAGTAAACAAAACCACTGTTAGTTTAGCTTGAATGCTAGATGTATTAAGACATGACTTTTAAAATATTAATATGATGCTACAATATAAATATTGGCCTGTTACAGAAAGGGGAGTTACAGGTTCTGAATCAGAGGAACTTAAGCTGTTAAGAGACTGAGAAAGTTTTAGCTCCTGGGTTGACAGGGTAAGGAGCAATAGGAGAGAGATGCTGCGTTGACAAGATTCTACATGTGGATACAGACTATTACACTGTCCAATTCAGCAGGAAGACTTGAAATTTATAAAACAGGCCAACATGATGTGGGAACATTGTGCCTTAGAACTTTGGGGTCAGGCCTTGGTTGTATTGATTTTACAGAAGAGGCATCTGAAAGAGTCATTACCCTAAATGATTACCTTAAGCCTAGTGCTTACAAGTTTTTTCTCTTTGGCTTCTTTTTGTTGTTGGGTTTGTTTGTTTTAACATAGGGTTTCTCTTTGTAGCCCTGGCTGTCCTGGAACTCACTCTATAGACCAGACTAACCTCGAACTCAGAGATCTGCCAGCCTCTGCCTCCCAAGTGCCAAGATTAAAGGTGTGCACTGCCACCTGGCACTCATTGACTTGATACTTATTTTATAGTCATTTGGAATGGTTATATTAAAAAAATAATGACACTAACATTATTCAGTACTTATGTACCAGGTACTATGCTGAGAGTTTTATATTATTTAATCCTTGAAAAGTAATTAAGTAGATTCTGTTATATATGAGAAAGCCAGGGCTCAGGCATAAATTAATTAGGATTAACAAGTATCGAGAGGTAAGCCAAGGCTCAGGCTGAAGTGATCTAAAAGCTTGGGAGAGAACCGCCTGTTACCAGCATAGTGTACCAATGCTTTGTTGTTTTTGAAATCTCAATTTGTCAAAACTTGCTGTTTAACTACATATGCAGTTACAGAATTTTAAACATTTGTTTTATAATTAAAATGGTTATTTTTAAAAAGATAGGTCTGATTTTCAATGGTCTGTGAAAATTAAGTATCACATAAATTATAGATGTTGGAATTTCTGATACTAGCTTTTTATTTTTATTTGAATAGATCAGAGATTGGATCTATGCAAACTGGGGCCAAATGACAATGATACAGTTCGAGGACAGATTGTAGGTAAGTGTGGAATCTAAAATTCTGAGTTTTAGCATCATTCAAACTGCCATAGGTCTAAATATTTTTCTTTTAAAGACAGAGTCTTGGCTGGGTGTGATGTTACTCACCTTGGGAGGCAGAGGCAGAGGCAGGCGGATCTCTGTGAGTTTGAGGCCAGCTTGGTCTACAAAGCAAGTCCAGGACAGCCAGGATTATTACACAGAGAAACTGTGTCTTGAGGGGAAAAAAAAGTCTCATGTATCCCAGGCTGTCCTTGAACTTACTGTCTAGCCAAAGCTGACCTTACATTTTTGGTCCTCCTGTCTTTATCTCCAGAGTGCAGGTTTATGACGTGCCCTCTTCTGGCATGTAGGCATACATACAGACAGAGCACTGTATACATAATAAATAAATAAATCTTTAAAAACAAAGACTTCTATTAAAAGTCATTGCTTAATAACTTTAATGTTTAATGTGTTGCAGTTCTTAGAAGTCTGCTAACTGAAAAAAAGACAGTGAAGTGAGCACTGATAGAGTAACGCTAACTAGGAAAAGGAGACATTGTCACTCACAAGACACTTAGTGGACATGATGTAGTAAACCTTCAACTGACCTCAAGGAAATGCCTCAGTCTTAGATTGATCAAGATGCGCTGTGTAGTAGGACTCTTAAGGCAGACAGCTTTGGGGCTTCTTAAATTAGAGGGATAAGTTGTGGTTTCCACACTTGAGGCATAGCAGGATTAGGCTAAAATAATTTTATTATGAATATATCAGAAAAGTTTTAGTTCCCAAAGGTACAGTAAGAATTTGAATTCTTAGATGGAAAACTGCCAGAGTAGCCACATAACAAAACTATGTGGCAGTTATCTCTGAAAGTATATAGAAAACAAGATTACTGATAATTTCTGTTTTTAAACTGAAAAAGGGGAGCATGTCTCAAATATAAATCCTTTCACACAGACCTTTTACATTTAATTTGCCTGCTGATTTGATAGTCTATGTAATGCTTGCCAGTTAATGGTTATGGGTAACAAAAATAGTTTCACTAGCTGTAAACTTTCATTAATAAAAATTGCAAGCTAGACACAGTGCCACATGCTTATATAATTCCAGCAACTGGGAGGCTGAGGCAGACAGATCACAGGTTTGAGGCCATCTTGGACTAGGAGACTATTTCATACCATTTATTTCCACATAGCAGACTTGATTTTGTTACATATTAAAAATAGACTTATTAGAATTCATTACACTCAAAACTAATATTTTACTTTAATTTATGAGTGTATATTTAATGTAAAGATCTTGTATAAAACTAGTTTTCATAGTATAACCATTAACAAGAGGGATGTAAGCTGTATTTTTTAAAAAAACTTGAAGTTACGTCATTCTAAAACATAGTAAGTCCAGTTCATGGACTTATATGAACTTAGTCACACATATATACATACATATACATGGGTGAAACTTTATGTATATGATGTCTTTATATGGTTTATTTGAAGCGGGGTTTTATTCTGTCACCCAGGTTGGACTTGTTTGTACTCATAGTGATTCAGCTGCCTCAGCCTCCTGAGTAGTAGGATTATAGACATGAACTCCCATCCCTGGCAGATGATATCCTTTAGAAAAAAATGAAGAAAAACACATTCGAAAACTAATTTTTTATTTGGATTTGATGGTACACACCTGTTACTGCAGTTTTGAGGAGGAAGAAAGAGGAGGATCTCAAGTTTGAAGGATAGTCTGGGCTGTGTTGCAAGAATTTGTTTTCTGGCTGGAGAGATGGTTCCACAGTTAAGAGCACTTGCTGCTCTTTTGGAGGAGACTCAAGTTTGCTTCCTACCCACAATAGGCAGCTTACAAACCACCTATAACTTCAGGTCCAGAGAATTCCATGCCCTTCTTCTGGCCTCTAAGCACCTGAATGTTCATGGTGTACATACATACACTATGGTCCACACACCATACACATAAAATGATACAATAACATTTAAAAATGTATCATAAAAAATCTCATAAACCAAAATATATAATTAAATACCCAACCATCCCAAGCACAGTGGTACATACACGTGACCCTGGCACGTGGGAGGTAGAGGTGGGAGGTAGAAGCAGGAAGACCAGGTGTTCAGAGTCCTCTTCGACTACATAGTGAATTTGAGGCCAGCATGAACTACATGAAACCCTGTCTTTAAAAATATTCTGGTGGGCTGGGCGTGGTGGCGCACACCTTTAATCCCAGCACTCGGGAGGCAGAGGCAGGTGGATCTCTGTGAGTTCAAGGCCAGCCTGGTGTACAGAGTGAGTCCAGGACAGTCAAGGATACACAGAGAAACCCTGTCTCCAAAAACCTAAAAAAAAAAAAAAAAAAAAAGAAAGAAAAATTTTCTGGTGGGTTGGTGGTGCCACATGCCTTTAATCCGACTACTCCGGAGGCAGAGGTGGGCAGATCTCTGAGTTCAAGGCCATATTGGTCTACAGAGTGAGTTCTAGGATAGCCAAGAAACCTTGTCTTGAAAACAAACAAATAAGCCCTAGTGTTCTGGAAATTTCACTTATTTTTTTCTATATTTGAAAATTAAGCAACTTAATGATTCATTATTTTTTTAATAAAATGTTTTAATTTACTAAAGTGTAGTATATTACAGTTTTCCCCTTTAAATTAAACTTAATATAGAGATCTATCTTGAAATTATTTTTATTTTTTCCAAAATCTTAGCCAGGTGTGGTGGCTCATGCATATAATACCAACATTAAAGAGGCTGAAGAAATAGGATTTCCATGAGTTTGAGGGCTGGAAGGGCACCAGAGTGAGTTCAAGGTCACTCTTTATACATAATGAGACTTTGTGTGAAAGAATACCACAGAATATCAAAGAATGAGAGAAGTCTCAGTGACTAAGAGCACTTGCTGTTCTCAAAAAGGACCTGCTGGCTTTGGTTCTCAGCTGTCCACTAAGTTCCAGGGACCTCACCCCTCCTCTGAGTAGGCCTTCATGTGGTGCACATGCACACATGTAGCCAGAACACTTAGAGACATAGAATAAATATGTCTGTCTTTGAAAGAAGAGTCCTTGGATATCATATTTTATGTAGGAACTTATAAATTCTGTAAAAAGTTACAGTATAGTCAAATTTGACTATATCTTTTTTATCTTTTGGGAAGATGCAAAAAATAGACTTAAGGAGTACTTACTTAAGGAAGAATTTAAGGACTATCATGTAACCTCACTTCCAAATTATTTAGTCTGGGATTATGAAAACTTGCACTGAATTAGGTGTTATGGTGCTGGCTAACTGGTGGAGCCTACTTTAGAGCCTGTGTGCCGTGCTTCCAGCTGTTTAGTACTAATTTTACACTACATTTCATACTGACATGTTGTTCAAACTTAGGTAACCCAGGGTTTTCCCCATTGCCAAATCCAGTGTACTTTTAATAGCTGTTCAGATTTTCAAAAATGCAATGCCAATTCATGTGAAATTTTTAGACTTATTCTGTTTTCAGATATTCTTAATGTCCTGTCTCTTAAGTGCAGTGGGTGACTTTACATTGCCCCATTCTCACATTGGAAAAGGCACTCTTCCCCTAACAGCATGACAAAGTAGAGAAAACATTGATATTTAGTATCACTTTGAAAGAAAACTTTATACATAATGAGACCTTTTGTCACAGAATGTCAAAGAATGAGATGGCTCAGTGACTAAGAGTACTTGCTGCTCTTGCAGAGAACCTGCTGGGTTTGGTTCTCAGCCCCACATCCATTAAAGTTGTTAAAGATTTCAGTAGAAACCAAGGAATTCATTCTAAGCTCTGTTACTTTTGTTTTTACAGTGCTGGGAATTGAACCCTGAGCCTCATGCATGCTATGCAAGAACACTGTTGCTGAGCTACATCTTCAGCTCAGTCATTCTAAAGTGTTACAATAATCTACATTTTATGCTATTTGGTTTTCTGAGACAAGGGCTTCTCAGTACATACAGCCTGGCCTTAAAATTGCTATGTGCCTAGGCTAATGTCAATTTTCCAGCAATCATTCTGCCTCAGTGCTGGGATTAGAGACAAACTACCATATTTGGCTTAAGATGGATATTTAGCTTGACAGAACTAGGAAGCACTGTTAGAGTTTTAATAATGTTTTTGTTTTTTAAAGTAAGTCTTCAGTCCAGAGACCGAATAGGCACCGGAGGACAAGTTGTGGATTGCAGTCGTTTGTTTGATAATGATTTACCAGATGGGTAAGTGAACATCACCAGTGTTGTTAGAAAGTTGTGCCAGTGCTGCCCCCAAGCTGCTAACCAGGGACTTGATGTGCATGGTGTACTTTAGGAGTGTCTATGGGCTGTTCTAGTTTTCTGCTTGGAAAACTAGAAGGACCTGCCATAAGTGGTCTTAAGTTTCATTTTAAAAAGAGTTTTGAAAAGGAAAGAAAGCAAGGCCAGCCTGGTCTACAAAGAGTCCAGGACAGCCAGGACTCTGTTACAGAAACCCTGTCTGGAAGAAAGAGAAAAAGAAACAAAGGAAATTTCTTGTTAAATATTACTCTTCTGTGAATTTATTTATTTAAAGAAATTTTTTTCTTTTTTTTTTTTTGGTTTTTCGAGACAGGGTTTCTCTGTGTATCCTTGGCTGTCCTGGACTCACTTTGTAGATCAGGCTGGCCTTGAACTCACAAAGATTCGCCTGCCTCTGCCTCCCAAGTGCTGGGATTAAAGGCGTGCGCCACCACCGCCCGGCTCGAAATTTTTTTTCTTAATTATCTAAAACAAGTCATACAAGTACTGAATTTGAATATTACTTTATTTTTAGAGGTAAGGAAAAGAGAATTGGGTAATAGTCATTTTGACATTTAGTGAAGTATATTTGTGAATAACTGTGCCAAGCAGTTCATGTGTATGATGTAATACACATTTAATTCTGTAGCAGTAAAGGCAGTGGATAGTGATCACCTGGGTTCTAGTCCTCATTCTTCTGCTAATTGATGTTATGGCCTTAATTTATTTAACTTTTGTAAACTTTAACAAGATGATTGATAAGAGTCCATTGGTGCAAAGATTAGATAAATTTATTCACATAAAACAAGTCAATATCTTGCACATCACAAGTGCTCAATAAACCAGGCATAATGGTGCACACCTTTAATCCCAGCACGTGGGAGGCAGAGGCAGGCGGATCTCTGAGTTTGAGGCCAGCCTGGTCTATGTATGAGTTCCAGGAAATCCAGAGCTAAATAACAAGACCCTGACTCAAAAAAAACTGAAGACAAAAAACAAGTTCTTTTTTTTTTTTTTTTAGGTTTTTTGAGACAGAGTTTCTCTGTATATTATTGACTGTCCTGGACTCACTTTGTAGACCAGGCTGGTCTTGAACTCACAGAGATCCGCCTGAGTGCTGGGATTAAAGATGTGCGCCACCACACCTGGCAATAAAACAAGTACTTAATAGCAGTTTTTTTCTGTTGTTACTACTATTGTTATTCTTATTTTACAACAAAGAAGATGGAGACCAATATAAATAATTTGCCTATGATCTTATAATAAATAGGGGAGCTGGATCTTATGCCTGAGTCTTTTTCTTTTTCCTTTTCTTTTTTTGGTGGGCACAGCGAACTTTATTGATGGCATTCAAGAGAGTAGAGCTCCCTAGGCCTCTCCTGTTATTGTGGGGAATCTGGGATGGAAACTGTGAGGGAGACGCTCAGTGTCAGGGGGCTGAGTTGGGACAGGGACTCCTCAGCAGCTGAGATGATCGGTCTCTCTCTCTCTCTCTCTCTCTCTCTCTCTCTCTCTCTCTCTCTCTCTCCCCCTCCCTTTGCTGAGGTGGATGGTCCAGGGTTTCGTGGAGGCCATGAGGTCCACCACCCTGTTGCTTTAGCCAAATTTATTGTCATACCAGGAAATGAGCTTTACCAAGTTGTCATTGAGAACAATGCCAGCACCAGCATTAAAGGTGGATGAATGGGGGTCACTGTTAAAGTCTCAGGAGAAAACCTGGTCCTCAGTGTAGCCCAGAATGCCCTTTAGTGGTCTCTCAGATGCCTGCTTCACCACCTTCTTGATGTGTCATCATACTTGGTGGCTTTCTTCTGGTGACATGTCAGATCCATGATGGACAATTGGGAGTAGGAACACGGAAGGGCATATGCCATTGAGCTTCCCGCTCAGATGAGGTTGCTCACAGCCTTTGCAGCACCAGTGGATGCTGGGATAATGATCTGGGCAGCCCCACGGCCATCACACCACAGCTTTCCAGAGGGGCCATCCACTGTCTTCTGGGTGGCAGTGATGGCATGGACTGTGGTTATGAGTTCTTCCACAATGCCAAAGGTGACATGGATGACCTTGACTAGAGGAGCTAAGCAGTTGGGGTACAGGAAGTGTTGCTGACAATCTTGAGTGAGTTGTACTTCTCGTGATTCACGCCCATCACAAAAATGAGGGCATTGGCGGAAGGGGTGGAGATGATGACCCTTTTGGCCCCACAATTCAAGTGGGCCCCGGCCTTCTCCATGGTGGTGAAGACACCAGTAGACTCCACAACATACTCAGTCCCAGCATCGGCCCATTTGTTTCTGGGATCTCGCTCCTGGAAGATGGTGATGGATGGCCTTCCCATTGGTGATAAGCTTCCTGTTCTCAGCCTTCACTGTGCCAGTGAACTTGCCATGGGTACAGTCATACTGGAACATGTAGACCATGTAGCTGAGGCCAGTGAAGGGGTCATTGATGGCAGCAATGTCCACTTTGCCAGCCCTGACAACCAGGCACCCAAAACGGCCAAATCTGTTCACTCTGACCTTCACCATTGTGTCTAAGGGACAAGGCTGGCACTGCATGAGAAGATGCGGCTGTCTCTAGAACAGGGAGGAACAGAGAGCCTTATGCCTAAGTCTTAATTCACAAGCTTATGGATTTTATCATTATTGTCCACTTTTTATAGTAAGTTTGTACCTTACTGATTTTTTAAAAGTATTTTTAGTTAACTTCAATGAATTATAACTTAATAAGTTGTACCCACTTACAATAGATTTAGTTAATTGGTTGACTTTTAGCTCAAATTATTATTTGTTTAAATTTTTTTCATGCTTATTTATGTGAGGGTGTGTGATCCATGGTGTGTGTGGAGGTCAGAGAATAGCTTTTGTAGGTTGGTTCTCTCTTCCTGCAAATTACTACTTGACAGCAAGTACCTTTATCCACTCAGCCATTTTGCTAGCCTTTCTCATTTTGACATAAAAATTTATATACAAGTTCTGGTGTTTGCATATTTTGTTTAAACTGTTAAAAATTCTTGACATTGTTCTAGGTATAGTGACCATTCCCATAAATCTCAGTGATTGGAATGTTGAGGTAGGAGGATCATGAGTTTAAGATCAGCATGAGCTGTATAGTGAGACCCTGTCTCAAAAACAGCAACAACAAAAACCATCAAGTTAGGGGCTGGAGAGATGCCCACAAGTTAAAAGAGCTTGTCGCGCTTACAGAGGACTGTATTTAGTTCTGTTCCCAGTACACACATTGGGTGGCTCACAACCATCTGTAACTCTAGTTCCAGGAGATCCAACATCCTTATCTTGCCTCCTTGGGTACTTAAACTGAACATACACAGGTACAGATGCACACAGGCACACAGAAATAAATCTTTAAAAAAAAATCAAGTAATGGTGCGGAGGTATATCAGTGGTTAAGAATATGTGGTAATCTTGGAGAGAGGATGAATTCAGTTCTCAACATCCAAGTCAGGCATCTTATAAACCATCTGTTTTGGTAAAACTTCAGTTTTAGGTGATCTGATGCCCTCTTCTGGTATTTTTGGGCACTGCACATAAATAAAAATAATCCATAAAATCATTTTAAAAATTAGTATTGAGGCTAGTGAGATGGCTTAGGAGGTAAAGGTGCTTGCCACCAAGACTGACAATGTGAACATCATCCCAGACCCACATAGTGGGAGGAGAGAACAGTTTCTACAAGTTGCCCTCTGACCTGTATACCTGTGCTGGTGTGTGCACTCCCATACATACTCAGGTAAATATGTACATACAGCAAGTAAGTGTACACATTTTTAGTAGGTAAAAACTTTATGGATTGTTTTAGCTTTTAAAATGTTTTAAATATATGTGTAGATGTGCGTGTCTGCATCCGTTTGTGTGCCTGTTGGAGTTGGACTCACACAGATAGCTGTAAGCCATATGGTGTGGGTGCTGGGAACAGAACTTGGGCCGTCTAGAAGAGCAGCAAGTGCTCTTAACCACTGGGCCATTTCTCTTGCCCTTTTGTTTTAGCTTCTTGAAAAATCTGTTAATTATTTTTTGAAAGTGAGGAAGTTTGTGCTATTTTTCACAGGGAACTTAAGGATGAAGTAATCAATATTGAGAGAATATACCAGTGTGAGACTTAACTAATCTATTCTTGCTGATTATTCTTGTACTATAATTGTAAGCACAGGAGGATTATAACCACATTTCTGTAGTCATTTGAATGTTTCATTAGATGAAATGTCATAAAGAGTTTAGGGACAAAATGGTATCTTTATTTTTAAAAATTAGAGAACTGGAGAGCTAGCTCAGCAGTTAAGAGCACTGGCTGCTCTTCAAGATGACCTAGGTTCAATTCCTAATGCCCACATTGACTTCCAGCCATCTGTACCTACAGTTCCAGGTGATAGGATACTTTCTTCTAGCCTCTTTTTTTTTTTTTTTTTTTTGTTTTTGTTTTTGGTTTTTCGAGACAGGGTTTCTCTGTGTAGCCCTGGCTGTCCTGGACTCAATTTGTAGACCAGGCTGGCCTCGAACTCGCAAAGATCCGCCTGCCTCTGCCTCCCAAGTGCTGGGATTAAAGGCGTGCGCCACCACTGCCCGGCTCTTCTAGCCTCTTAAGGCACCAGGCATGAACATGGTGCACATACATACATACATACATACATATAGACAGACAAAATTTCCATACATATAAAATAGATAAAAATTTTTAAATGCATTTCGATAGGCTTAACTATTTTCAAGAGCTTTTATATGCTTTCTTAGTAAAATTTCATTTTTTTTAAAAATTACAAAGGATTTAAAATTTTCTTAGACTGATTGGATTCTAATCCTTCATTATTTGCTTAATTGCTATAAAATTTGATAAATTTTATGGTTAATGTGTTAGTTCATATGCTTACCACAAAATTCTTAGAAAATTGTCAGTTTAAGTTACTAAAATTCTTAAAAGTTCTGTTTGGCTGATAGAAAAATATGACCTCAGCCTGGCAGTGGTGGCACAGGCCTTTAAACCCAGCACTCAGGAGGCAGAGGTACACTAATCTCTGAGTTCAAGGCCAGCCTGGTCTACAGAGTGAGTTCCAGGACAGCCAAGGATACACAAAAAACCCTGTCTCCAAAAACAAACAACAGCAACAAAAAACCCAAAAAACAAAACAAAATATATGACCTCAGCAAAAATAGCTCAGAGTTCTGTAAACCCTGTTGTGCAGTTCTAATGTAAGTTGGAAAAAAAAAAAAACAGGCTCTTTATGAACTGATCTTCTAGATTGTCTTCAATGGTTTGTGATAGGAAAAGCCTTTCTGGCTTTAGTAGTTGGACAGAAAACATTCCAAGTCTCACTTGTGGCTAACACCCATTAATGTCTTTTTTCCCTCAATGTTTTTATTGCAGTTGGGAAGAAAGGCGGACTGCCTCTGGAAGAATCCAGTATCTAAACCACATAACAAGAACTACACAGTGGGAACGGCCTACACGGTAAACCATACAAATAGTTTGTACGGTTTGTTAACCTTTATTTGATCTCCCCATTGCTTTATACTGGTAGAAACCATTAGGTCTCAGCTGGGCATGGTGGCACACGCATTTAATCCCACCAGTCGGGAGGCAGAGGCAGGCAGTTCTCTGTGAGTTTGAGGCCAGCCTAGTCTACAGAGTGAGTCCAGGACAGCCAGGGCTGTTAAACAGAGAAGCCCTGCCTCGAAAAACCAAAGCAAACCATTAGGTCTTATAGCGAATATTTATATTTAAATTTTATTTTATAATGTAATTACATTGTTATATTTGAATTACAATAACTACAAAGATTTTTCACAGTCATTCCTCTTACTGTATGTCCATGGTCTTCAGTGGTACTTCAGTAAATACTTACTGAGCCAAATAAATGACTAAGTTAAACAGTCAGTTTGTTTCTGGGTTTCGTTTTATAGTTTGCATTTGAGTATTACTGAACAGCTGTTAGGAACTACTTATTCAAGATCTCCATATGGGGATGCTGCTGTATCATGGCCAAGTAAGATATATGATGAAGAAAACCTATATGGGAGGTGTGTATCTGAGGGTGAGTGGTGAGGTGGCCTTGCAAAGCAAGGAAGAGTCTGGGACAGACCTTGACAGATGGTAGACAGGTGAGTGTCTCTGGCACTTCCTGTATAAAGACATTAGGATGCAAGGTAGTTCTGGAAAACTGAACAGCAGTGAACAAAGTGAGTGTTGACATCCTCTGTACTCGCTGTGACAAGTAAGAATGGAGTGAATCGCCATCTCTGCGAGTGCTTTCTTGGGTCCCCTGGTGAGTTCTGAGAGGGCCTGGCATTCAGAATGAATATTAAATGGATTTCACTAGCTGTATCTGCTTTTGTTCATTGAGGATTGTTTAACTCACTGAAATCAAGTTTCTTTTATTTTCTTTATTTCTTTTGTTTGCTGCTGCTGTTTTAAAGCAGAGTCTTGCTCTATGCTGGTGTAGAACTTGATATACAGTCCAGCCGACCTTGAACTCAAGCTCCTCCTGCCTCATCCTCCCAAGTGCTATGATTATATATGTGCATGTCACCTCACCCAGCTGAAAATATTTTTTATTATGTTATGAATGTCTGATTAAAGTCTTGGGATTCAAAAAATTTTAAATAATTTTTTTATCATTTGAGATTATAGTAATTATATCATTTCCCATTTCCCTTTCTTTCCTCCAAACCCTCCTACGCACTCCTCCCATACTCTTTTTTCAAATTGATGGCCTTAAAAAGTGTTGTTGTGTATATGCATATGTATTCCTAAATAGAAACATACGACTCAGTCCGTGTAGTGTTACTTGCATGTATATGCATATATATTCCTAAATAGAAACAT
>CAJQZJ010035090.1:229578-245494 GCA_907164525.1 Lophiomys imhausi | reverse complement strand
TATGCATATATATTCCTAAATAGAAACATGCGACCCACTCAGTCTGTGTAGTGTTACTTGCATGTATATGCATATATAGTCCTAAATAGAAACATGCGACCACCCACTCAGACGGTATAGTGTTACTTGCATGCATATTTTCAGGGCTGACAGTTGGTATTGGATAACCAACTGAGTTGCTCTTTCTTGGGGAAGATTTATTTCTCCTGCTCTCAGTGTTCTTTAGTTACCTGTAGTTCATTGTTTAGACTAAGGCCTCATCAACTGTCTTGCCATTTAAAAAAAAAAAAAAAAAGCTTAGTTCCAAGTTATATTTCTAATACAAACTGCTAGGGTATCAGTTAAGTTGAATAATTTTTTTGGTTTTTGTTTTGTTTTTTAAGATAGGGTTTCTCTGTGTAGTTCTGGCTGTCCTGGTACTTACTCTGTAGACCAGGCTGGCCTCAAACTGAGAGATCCACCTGCCTCCACCTCATGGGTGCTGGGATTAAAGTTGTGCACCACCGCCCAGCTGAAGAACCTATTTTTATTACAATAAATGAATTTATGCTTATGTCAATGTTTAAGTGAAGCCTACTTAACTCATTTTTACTTTCCACAAGTATGTAAAGCTTTTTTTTTCTTAATAAATATTAGTTTGAAAATGAACTTTTGGGACTGGAGATTTTTTTGATAGGTAATAGCACTGGCTGCTCTTTCCAGAGGACTCAGCTACAATTCCCAGCCACCTACATGGTGGCTCTTGATTGTCTATATCTCCAGTCCCAGGGAATCTGATGTCCTCTTCTGGCCTTCATGGGCACCAAGCACTCACGTGATACACACATGCAGGCAAAATACCCACACACATAAAATAATTTAAAAAGAGACAGAGCTCTTACTCTGGGTGTAGTAGATTATACCTCTAATCCCATTGCCCAGGAGGCTGAAACAGGAGAATTGGTATGAAGTAGAGACCAGCCTCAGCTCATGTAAGACCCTGTCTCAAGAAAAGAAAACGAATTCTTGGGCTGGAGATACAGCTCAGTGGTCAAGAACTTTCCTAGCTTGTGTGATGTCCTAGGTTTCCTACCTAATGTAACGAAACCAGTAAAAATGGACTCTTGATTACCCTTTGTTTTTGAAAGTTGCTTATAGACTACAAATTCCTTGATAAGACAAACTAACTTCTTTATTCAATGACATTTATTAAGCTACTACTAGTTCTTATGTATTAATGACACAGTGGCAGTGCTATTTATAATAGAGAATAAACCACCTAAACTTCCCTCCATTTAGTAATATTCTAGAGAACAATGAACAAAAGCAGAGGTGCAAATAAATAAGAAAATACCAGCGATAACTAATGCTGGGTTGAGGAAGTAAGGCAGCATATAGTGCCTCTTGACTTAATGATTGAAATTCTATCCAGTGAAGTTGAAAATATCATTAAGCCAAAAAGTTATATTTAATATGCATATTTTATCACATATGGCTTAACAATAAGGTGTGCTATAGAGTAGCCATTGCTTACCCTCCTGATGAGGTAGTGGACCGGGAGCTGCAGTTTGCTGCTGTTACCTAGTAGTTTGAAGGTCTATATCATGTGTGTCACTCACCAGCCCAGAAAAAGATAAAAAGTGTACTTTAAAGTGTACTTTTGATTGACTGCTGATGGCTTTTGACTATTGTAAGGTCAAGAAATGACAAGCTGAGTGTGTGGTGGCTCATGGCTGTAATCCTGGCTCTCAGGAGGCTGAGGCAAATGGATTGCTGTCAGTCACAGCCAGCCTGGACTACAGAATGAAATCTTATCTCCCCACCACCAAAAAAAAAAAAAAAAAAAACCAACAAAACTTTTAGGTTGTACCATCATAACTTAGGAAATATGTTTGGTATCAAATTGTATGGTGAGTTTTTTACATTCATATATCTCCCAAGAGGCAACGTTTAAGTATAAACTGTGTTCTGAGTGACAGAGCCATACCTGTCAAGGGGTACTATTTCCAGGACTAAAGGTCAGATGACTTGGGCAAATTAAAGGAATGGAGGGACACTAGCTTGTCAAAAGCCATGTGGGAGGGAGAATGGTGGAAATCAGATCTAAGAAGGCCTACTGTATCCAACTGTTTGTGCGTAGTGACTCAGTAGCACACCTACAAGTATGTATGGGTATTTTAAAAACTTAATTGAAAGAGTACTGGAGTTCCTTTGGTCCATAAGGAACTTAGACTTGCTCTTAACAAAGGTTCTTAAAATCATTGTGTTTGCTTTATTTATCTCATTTTCTTGTCTGACTTACTATATTGTTACTATAGTGTATGTGTTGTCTAGAGAACTCTGGTTTTGCTCTCTAAATTGGTAACCTTTTTTCCCTTGCCATTTTTCAACAGACCAGCATCAGAATATTCTAGTCCTGGCAGACCTCTTAGCTGCTTTGTGGATGAGAATACTCCAATTACTGGAACAAATGGTGCAACGTGTGGACAGTCTTCAGACCCCAGGCTAGCAGAGAGAAGAGTCAGGTCCCAGCGACATAGAAATTACATGAGCAGGACACACTTACATACCCCTCCAGACCTCCCAGAAGGCTATGGTATGATAACAGCAAAGGGAACATTCAACTTGCTTTTAAAAAGTCACAGAACCAACTTTTTGGTTTTGGTTTTTCGAGACAGGGTTTCTCTATGTATTTCTGACTGTCCTGGAACTTGCTCTGCAGACCAGGCTGGCTTCCAACTCAGAGATCTACCTGCCTCTGCCTCCCTAGTGCTGGGATTAAAGGTGTGCTCTCTGGCCACCATTGCTCGGCCAGAGAACTAATTTAAAAAATTTTGTTGTCTATTTTGAAATAGGGTCTCATATAGCCCAGGCTGGCCCAAAATTCACAGTGTACCCAGAGTGCCCTTAAACCCCTGATACCCCTCTGCCCGCTCACCACGCACTGGGGTTATAGGTGTGTAACACCATACTGTAGTTTAGACTATTAACACCTGAAGGTTAATAAGGCCTGGGGATGCTAGCATGCTTCAAGCTCTGTGTTCATCTTGAGTGTCTATATATAGAGTGATTGCAGAAGACACATACTACACTGGACATAGAGATGATAGAAACTGAGTTACTAATCAGGGCTTAAGGATTCTGTGTGAAAATAAAAGTAAATATAGCCTCCAGTTAAAAAAAGTCTGTAATGGTTAGAAGAATATCTAACCAACAGTTTCATTATAGCTAGTCCTTTATGAATCTTAGCTTTTATGCTCATTTTGTTTGTTTGGTTGGTTTTTTTTGAGACAGGGTTTGTCTGTGTAACTCTGGGTATCCTGGAACTCACTCTGTAGCAGGCTAGACTTGAACTCAGATCTGCCTGCCTCTGCCTCCTGAGTGCTGGGATTAAAAGTGTGCATACCTCCACGCCCATCCTTTATGCTCATTTATAATAAAATGTGATAAATAATAATCACACAGTTATTGTAGGAAGCTTATGGAATGAAATAAGACCACTTTGCACTTATATAAAGGTATGGCAGTGTTATTATTGTACAGGCTCATCTTAACTTAGACCTTTGTGTGACTTTTGGGATAGATACTGACTTCCTTTTCTGCCTAACACTGTAGATGTTGGCTGATGGTGACACCTAATGACCAAAATTGGAAATTACATTTTCTAAGTTATTTAATTTTTACTCTAGATTTTATTTTTTGGCTGGGAGTGGGGGGGTGGGGGGGGTTGAGACAGGGTTTCTCTGTATAACAGCCCTGGCTGTCCTGGAACTCTTTGTAGACCAAGCTGGCCTTGAACTCACAGAGGTCCACCTGCCTCTGTCCCTTGAGTGCTGGCATTAAAGGTGTGCGCCACCACACTTAGCCATTACACACAGCTGTGAACTGCCATGTGGGTGCTGGGATTTGAACCCCGGTCCTTTGGAGGAACAGCCAGTGGTCTTAACTGCTGAGCCATCTCTCCAGCCTGTACTGTATAATTTTTATAAAAAACTATTTTGCAAATGAATGATTATAATTTTATCTTAAATTTTAGCCTCTTATTTGAAAAAAAAAAATTTCATCTAACTGCTGTGTCCCAGAGGTTGGCTTTCCATGTTACTGATCATATTCTTTAACCTTGTGAACCTACATTTTCTGTAAAATAAGAGGAATAATAACAACAACCATATAGGTTTATTTGAAGAAATAAGTGACATAGTCTCCAGTGAAGTCTCTAGCATTTTTGGCATAAAAATCAGGTTAGGAAAATCTGTGTGTTGTTACTAATATTCACATCATAGAGATAATTCCCGTGGAGGTTATCAGTCAGGTGATTTGGAATAAAAGTAAATTGTATTTTTTACAGTGTGTGTGATTTGAGTTCAGATGTTCTTATGTAAGAATAAAGTAACACTTTATCTTGGCTTCTCCATCCCTTCCAGGCTTTGAGCTCATACATTTTTTTTCTACCCATCATGCATTCCTCTTTCCATTGTGCTTTATTATTCAGTTTTGTTGTTGTTTTCTTTTTTGAGACAGGGTTTCTCTGTGTAACAAGCCCTAGCTGTCCTAGTCTTGCTTTATAGACCAAGTTGGCCTTGAACTCACAACGATCCTTCTGCCCCTGCCTCCCAAATGCTGGGATTACAGGCGTGTGCCATGACCATACCCAGCCTTTAGTCAGTTTTATGACTGTGTGATGTGTTTTTTTTTTACATTAGGATTTCTATGTTATACCCTAGATGGCCTAGAGTTTTGACAGGCAGCCCAGACTAGACTTGGACTTGTTTCACTTCCTGTTTCCTGCATGCTGGGATTGCAGGTTTATGACACTTTGCTTTCAGGCCAGGAAGAACCTTTATATATCTCTGTTAATAAAAGAGAAACTACAGATTTGGATATGCAATTGCCATAGTGAAAAAAAAATCACTATTCTAAAAGTCTTCTGAAAATCTAAAGAGCTCTGTTGAAAATTTTTAAGGTGGCTAACTTCCTTCTGTGAATTGTCTTCTCACTTTTAGGGACTTGCTATCCCTTATCACCATTTATAAAATTGTTTCCAGAGATTGAACAAATGATTTGTTTTGAGATAGATCTCACTGTGTAACCCTAGCTGGCTTAGAACACACTATGTAGACCAGGCTAGCCTCAAAACTCATAGAGATCCTCTTGCCTCTGCCTCCTGAGTGTTGGGATCCACTGTGCCTGTCTGAACAAATAATTTGTGAAGCTTTTTCTTTTAAGAAAATAAACTGACAACTGGGAAATTTTTATCCTATTAGAATATCATCCAGTGCAATGGTGTTTGATTGAATATGAAAAACTGAGTATGTTTTCATTATTTTCTTTATTTTACAGAACAGAGGACAACGCAGCAGGGTCAGGTATATTTCTTACATACTCAGACTGGTGTGAGCACGTGGCATGATCCACGAGTGCCTAGGTAAGAACATATCTTAAGTATTCTTAGTTTTGTTTTGTTTTTTTTTTTTTTTTGAGACTGGGTCTTACTATGTAGCTCTGACTGGCCTGGACTCACTGTGTAGACCACACTGGCCTCAAACTCACAAAGATCCACCTTCCTCTGCCTCCCAAGTGCTGGGTTTAAAGGTGTGAGCTACTATGCTTGGCCCTTAAGTACTCTTCATGCCATCTACGAACATCCATTTCACCCAGGATTTTCTGATTAAAAAAAAAATTACTTTATAAAAACAGTTTATATAAAAGTTTGGTTCTTCCTCGTAGTGTTTCAACTTGATATTTAATAGAAAGTCTAGATACTGTCTATAGTCGCACCCCAGTTTCCTGCCAGTCTCGGAATGCTTTCCCTTGAGCACCCCTCCTAAAAACTGTGGGGCAAGGGTAGTGGTGGTGCACGCCTTTCATCCCAGCACTTGGGAAGCAGAGGCAGGCGGATCTCTGTGAGTTTAAGGCTAGCCTGGTCTGCAAAGTGAGTCCAGGACAGTCAGGACTATTACAGAGAGAAACCTTGTCTCAAAAAACAAAACAAAACAAAAAGAAGACCAAAACTGTGGGGCAAAATACATGTCTTTAGGAGTTTGAAAAGTAATTTCAGGAAAAAGATGCAAACATATGCCTTAAAAAAAAAAGCAGTAGGGGGAGAAAGTAGTAGAAGCTACACATTGTGAAATATTATAAATATTGTACACAGTGTGATCCCAGCCTTGAAAGGCTGAGACTGGGAAGGACAAGGAGGAAGGATGATGCACACAAATCACTTGTCATTTAGCAATTAAACTTTTTTTATTTTGAGATATAGTTCTTGGTTCTGTTTAGGCTAAATTTAGTTAAGTAGAAAGAACTCTTCTACTAAAATAATTCTCCCTCAGCCTCCTGAATGCCCATTCTGCCCAGTGATTTATTATAATTTTGAGTACATTTATATTTCGAATAATGAATGAGGTTTCAGACATTACTTAACTTTTTCTTTTAAATTACATTGGTGTGCCTCCATTGTATATCTGTGTGAGGATGTCAGATCCCCTGGAACTAGAATTATAGACAGTTGTCAACTGCCATGTGGGTACAGGGATTTGAACCCTGGTCCTTTGAAAGAACAGCCAGTACTCTTAATTAACTGCTGGGCCATCTCTCCAGTCTCATTAATTATTACTTGAGTCATTTTTTAGTAATACAAACTACCATGTAGTCTAGCTGAAGCTGCAAAAAAGACTTGAGTTCTAATTGGAATCAACTTTGTGGTGCACATACACATTTATATAATGAGGAGGTTTTATATATGAAATACCAGTCTGATCCAAAAAACATTCCAGACCATTTGTGGGAGGAAGGAAGGAGATCAAGAGATCTTCCTAAAGCTTATATCCAAACCTTTATTATGTAGTTGAATCAGAAACAGATGGGACTGGCTGATCTATGGTTGCTTTGATACTGTGTCTTCTAAACAAAATGACTATAATGAAAATATTTTACTTTGTTAGTGTTTAGAATTAGAATCTTTCAGCCAGGTGTGATGGTGCACGCCTTTAATCCCAGCACTTGGGAGGCAGAGGCAGGTGGATCTCTGTGAGTTCGAGGCCAGCCTGGTCTATAAAGTAAGTCCAGTACAGCCAGGGCTACACAGAGAAACCCTGTCTCGAAAAAGACCAAAAGGAGGAGGAGGAGGAGGAATTAGAATTTTGGGGGGGGGGGGGAGGAGGAATTAGAATCTTTTGAGGGTGATAATCCAGAAAATGTGCTGTCATTAATTATTCTATCAAGTTTGCCATCTGTGTCTCCACAATGGTTTTTCTCTCCTCTTCATACTCTTAATAAAATGAATAATTTTTAAAAAGTTGTAGTAGAGGGGGAGTTTTATATTTATTTTTATTAAGTTCACTGAAAGAAATCTAAGGACCTAAAGTTTAGAATTCAGTGTATTGTTAAATTGTGTACTCTCCCACAATAAGTTAGAAAATGTAAACAAAAGTCAGACATGGTTGGGTATGACTTTAGTCCCAGCACTCAGGAAGCAGAAGCTGCAGATCCAGATATCTAAGTTCAAGACCAGCCTGGTCTATGTAGCATATTCCAGACTAGCCAGGGCTATATAATGAGACCCTATCTAAATAAAAAAGAAAAGAAAATGTTTTATGTTGAAGGACTAGAGGAGTTGAAATGTACATATGTAATCCTAGCACTCAGGAAACAGAAACAGGGAGATCACAAGCTTCAGGCCAGCCTAGGATACATAGTGATATTCTGTCTCAAACTAGCAACAGCAAAAATTTTATATGGAGTAATGACATCTGTGTTTGAATAAGACTTTGAAGTAATAATGCCCTGTATTATTTTTCTTTGTCTCTATGCCTCAGTTATCTTTAAAAGTTGGTATTTTGTCTTTTATTTTGGAGCATCCTTTAGCAAATGTATCTTTTGTATGGGAGGTTATAATCCTTTAAAGTATCATCACTCAGCCAGATGTGGTGAGAGGCAGGCGGATCTCTGTGAGTTCGAGGCCAATCCAGGGCATCCAGGGCTGTTACACAGAGAAACCCTGTCTTGAAAAAAACAAAAACAAAACAGCCAAAAAACATCACTCTTTACTGAGTGCTTAAATCAGGCATTGAAGAGCCTAGATAAGTCAGCTGAATCTCTTCAAAGATACCAGGGAAGAAGTTTAGTGGGCTTCTTTAAAGATCTTGTCTGTAAGCCTGGTGTGGTAGTGTACACCTTTGGTCCCAGCATAGGAGGCAGAGGCCAGTAGATCTCTCTGAGTTCTAGGCCAGGTCTACAGGGTTTCTGGACAGCCAAGGCTACACAGAGAAAGCCTGTCTCAAAAAACAAAAACAAAAACCAACAAAAACGAGCTTGGCTATGTATCCAGCTTAACTCTTCTTAAAGATGGCCACAGTACTCCAATAGCCAGGGCTTCTTAGAATGGTAGTGTTTTACATTTCTCTTTAATTCCTGTAGTTCTATTGTATACTGACTGAAGTCTTGAAATGCAGACTCGTTTTTTTTGTTTTGTTTTGTTTTTTTAATTAATTTATTATATATTCTGTATTCTGCCTGCATGTATGCCTGAACTCCAGAAGAGGTCACCAGATCTCATGATAGATGATTATGAGCCACCATGTGGTTGCTGGGAATTGAACTCAGGACCTCTGGAAGAACAGCCAGTGCTCTTAACCTCTGAGCCATCTCTCTAGCCCCTTGTATTATTTTTTTTAAAGCTGTCTAACTAATTCATCAGTAGAATTACTTGTTCTTTAGTTTTTATAATTGTTTTCCACCTCTAAAAGTTTTATCTAAGGAAATGTACCTTTTAATTAATCTTTCCTCCATAACTCAGTTTCACATGTGTGCTTTAACTTATTCTTAATATTTTTTATATTTCTTTTAAATCTGCAGAGCTAGAGTTCAAGGTTGGGGTTTGTACGTGCAAAGCAAGCACTCTACTCTTTAGCTTTTATCTCCTGTTGTTCTTACATCATTTTTATGTCTCATATTTATAATTGTTTTTAAATTTTTACTTATTGTGTATATGGATTTTTTTTTTTTGGCCTGCATATAGATCTGTGCACCACATGCGTGTCTGGTGCCTATGGAGGCCAGAAGAAGAGATCCTAGAACTGGCATTACAGATGGATGTGAGCCACCTTGTAGATGCTGGGAATGAGACTCAGGTCCATTGAGAGAGCAGCCAGCACTCTTGACCACTAAACCATCTCTCCAGCCCTTGTTTAAACGTTTTGTCTTAACATCATACCCTAACTAGCCCCTTTATGGTCTCTTGTACTTGGAGATCTGATTCTGTGGCTTACTGTTTGTGCTAGCTGTCGCAGGGTGGTCGGTCACCTCTAAAGTTTTCATTGATCTCAGACAGTGAATTCTTGGATTTGGTGTGGTGTAGCTTGGTTTTGGTTGATTGGTTGGTTTTGAGGTGGGATTTTACTATATAGCCTTGACTGGTCTAGAGCACACAGAGATTCACTTGCTTCTGCTAGGATTAAAGGTGTGAATGGTTTGTTTTGTTTTTAGGTGACACAATCTTGGTGTGTGGCCTACTTGCACTCTTCCAATTTCCTCATCCTCTGAGTGCTGGGATTACTGTTATATGCCACCATGCCTGATGTGGTACTTCATCTTTATTAGTTGGCATTCTCTGGGACTAAGATGGGAATTTGGGAAGTTTTTCTAGAATTGTTTCACGCCTTTGAGCTCTCAGTTTGAAAAGTTCCAGGTCTCCTGTCCCAACTTTGGTGCTGACCTACACCTCCCCAGCTGCTCCTCTCAGGTTCAGCACCAAGTCAGTTCTTTGTTGTTCCTGTGAATTTAAGGTTTCTCAGAGTTTTGGTTTGCCTCTTCTGTGGTGTCAAGCTTTAGTTTTTCTGCAGTAGAGGAATCTCTGGAGTCATTTTAAGCAGAAGGCAGAATCACTGTTTGAAGAAATTTCTGAAAACTGGGAGTGGCCTCAGTGAATACTGTATATCTTCAAATGCAGCCACCAGTAACTTGAATACTCCAGATGGTCTCTCTCTGTGGAAAGTATTGATCTAGCAGGACCAAGGATGAAAATTTGCAGTGCTGTTGCTGGTTTATATACAGCCAGAAGGGAGCAGTACTTATAGGACAAGGTTGGGGAGGGTTAAGAACTTCCATGCTTCTGTGCACACCACACCACCAGCCACCTCAGTCTGTTCAGCTGTGTTGTTCTTTGTGGTCCTATACATCCTTACAGTGTATGATACAGTAACAGTGGTCCTTGTCTGTTCAAAGTACTTGAGTGTTTCTTTGTAGGTGCAATAAAGCCTTAAAACATTAAGTATCCTTACCAGGTTTTTTCTTCATGAAATTAGGCTTTAACTTTTAAAACAATGTAATTATTTTGTTAAAAAAATACACTGTGATTATTTTCAGGATTAGGATTTTAGTAATGTTTCCAGTTTTACTTTATGGGAGAGCATACACTCATTCATGGCATGCATATTTGTTTACCAACTTTATGATGTAATAAAGAAAGAAAGTATTGAAGAGAAATTCCTTATATCATTGATGCTTGTAAAACAATACTTTATGTCAAACAAATATTGAAGTATAGTTTATGTTGGCAAGTAGTGTGAGTGTTCTGTATGAATATAAAATGTGCATCACATTAAAGCCTAGGAACTTACTAAAATCCAGACTCTATGAGAAGTTTTGAGCGATTTAGGGGTTGGGTATTGAATCTGCAAGTTTGGGAAACCATTGGGAATTAAAGATTCCAAATGAGGAGCTTAAGTTCTGAAACAATACATTTCTCAGACTTGATGGAATCACTCTGTGCCACATATACTTGCTTGTCTCAGCGGACCCAGCAGTGAGGTATTTCTATTGTATATTTGTTTTGCAGGGATCTTAGCAACATCAATTGTGAAGAGCTAGGTCCTTTGCCTCCTGGATGGGAGATCCGAAATACCGCAACAGGAAGAATTTATTTTGTTGACCATAACAACAGAACAACACAATTTACAGATCCCCGGCTCTCTGCTAACTTGCATTTAGTTTTAAAGTAAGTTTTGAAGCAGTACATGTGAAAATATTAATCTAAGCAAGAGGGCATATATGTACTTTTTATAGTGAATGTAAAAGAATATCTGCGCTCTCTCTCTCTCTCTCTCTCTCTCTCTCTCTCTCTTTCTCTCTCCCCTCCAAGACAGGGTTTCTCTATGTATCCCTGGCTGTCCTGGACTCAGCATATGTATACCAGACTGGCCTTTAACTCACAGAAATCTGCCTCTGGAGTGCTGGGATTAAAGGTGTGTGCCAGCCGGGCAGTGGTGGCGCATGCCTTTAATCCCAGCACTTGGGAGGCAGAGGCAGGCGGATCTTTGCGAGTTCGAGGCCAGCCTGGTCTACAAAGTGAGTCCAGGACAGCCAGGGCTACACAGAGAAACCCTGTCTCGAAAAACCAAAAAAAAAAAGGTGTGTGCCACCATGCCCTGCTGGATTACTTTGATTTAAAATTTTTTTTTCTGTTTCAACTTTTTATGACGTGAAGGAAAAAGTGTAGATTGTTATGCAAATCATGTAGAGGGTAATTATCTAAGTCAGAAAAAAAATAGAGTGGGCAAGTTACATTTTAGAATAGAATCTTGAATTTAAACCAAGAAGAGCTGGGAATTACTTTTGTGAGAGAAGCAGTGGGAGAAATTGCCTATTAGAAGTCTGCAATAGGCTTGTGTATAGTGTGCATGTGAGGGCTGCCTGTAGTTAGTTGTATTATGGGTACCTGAACCTCCCTCAGTTCTCTCCTTCAGAGTCCCTCCTGAGATACTGTGGTTACTCCCTGGAAAGAGTTATTCTTGATGTTATGAAGTTAAATAGTTCCTGTGTTTGAGGCCTCAGCAAATAATCTATAAATGTCAGGATGCAGCATTATTAAACTGTTGTAAAATATTGTCACTAGGGCTTAGTAAATCTTCTGGCCCAAGATACATATCCTTCTCAAAAACCTCCTTTTTGAGAAAGATTCTTGCTTGAAAAGTGTACTTTATACAATTAAAACAACAGAAAACCAAATAACTTTATCAGTTAGAGTGGTTAAAATAACTAACATTGACTGTGCTTGTGTGCCCTGAGCACTGGGTAAGCCTTTCTCCTGCCGTTCACATTCAGTCCTGTCTTCATCAGTAAGAAAACGGAGTCTCAGTTTCACAGCTTTTCCAGAGGCGCGTAAAAAGTGCTGGAGCTGGGATTTGAACTCAGACTGACTGTGAAGGGCCTTTCCCCCTTTCATCCTTTAATACCATTTCTGTTGTTTTGAATGGTATCCCAGAAATTCTACCTTATAATTGAAGGAAACTTTTAAAAACAACTATGAACAAAGATTACATTTGAATTTTTTCTGTTTGTCAGGCTCATTTATTTCAAGAAAATAATTTGACTACTCGATAAGGTCTCAGGCCATTGTCAGGGGCCTTACACGCAGCAAATTGGCATCTCCACTGTTTTCTGACAGTGTTGACGTCATCACTTACATAACTGCCCCATACATGCTCTAGCATAGCTGAGCACTCAGGCTGCTTCACTGTCTTGTTTATTCTTGTGGTTTTGACTGAAACAGGTATAGGAGGAAGGGTCTCCACCAAGCTGCCAATTTAGACTCCTATTTGGTTCTTTCAGAAAAACGGACTCTTTAAAAAAATTAAAATGAGAAAAACAGACTCTAGATGACAAGGACTGCTTGGCACCTGCCTGAATTTTAAATTGGATGATGGGGTGGTATGGATTCGAACAGTTGCTCTTAGCATCTTCATAAGGCTTTATGAATAGAGCCTCAGTATCCAGTTCTGTCAGGCTGATGATATGCCTCAGTAAGACTTAGGAACTGGTAGGTTTCTTTTATAGGCTGATGCTGATTTAAATGTAGAACTGCAGTCTTTTATGTTGTAAAGTACTTTGATAATATTTCTGTTTATTTCCAGTCGTCAGAACCAGTTGAAAGACCAGCAGCAACAGCAAGTTGTGTCACTGTGTCCTGATGACACTGAGTGTCTGACAGTGCCAAGGTACAAGCGAGACTTGGTGCAGAAACTAAAAATCTTGAGGCAAGAACTTTCCCAACAGCAGCCTCAAGCTGGCCACTGTCGCATTGAGGTGTCTAGGGAAGAGATTTTTGAGGTAAATATGTAAGCCCTAATTTCAACCAGAGGGAAATTTAATTTAGTGCTTTACTCCTTTTCTGTTTGTTTTGAGACAATCTCACTGTGTAGCTCTGGCTAGCTTGGAACTCTGTATGTTGACTAGGTGGTTCTCAAATACCTGCCTCTGACTCCCTCCTTAAGTACTGGGGTTAAAGGCATGGGCCATCATGCCTAGACTTTGTGTTATTCTTTCTAAAAATAAAGTTTTGGAACTCATATCTGATTGGAGTGAAAATACTCTTATTAATTTCTTTCCTTCCCCTCCCTCCCTTCCTTCCTTTCTTTTTCCCAAGACAGGATTTCTCTGTGTGGATCTGGCTGTCCTGGAACTCACTCTGTAGTTCAGGCTGGCCTTGAACTCACAGACATCTGTCTCCTGATGAGCTTTTTGTCTCTCAGAGCAGTTCTGGCCTTGGTTATAGTTGTCATTTGTATTTCAAAATGATAAAAAGAGCTTCTTCCCACCTGGAAAACACTAAATAGTAGGTGATGCTTGTGCACTGGAAGAGTCCAGAGGCCCCAGGTTCCCAGTCTTAGGAGGCAGTGACATCTTCCTCAGAGGCTCTGCACGGGCCCTGGGGCAGGGATCACAGTCATGGCCAAGGTTGGAGTCTTGGAGCTCGTTGAGGGAGGCAAGGCTTGATCAGGTGTGGTCAAGAACATAAAGTTTGGGGGCTGGAGAACAGCGCAGTGTTAAAAGTGCTTGTTCTTCCAGAAGACTTGGGTTCAGTTACAGCATCCATGTCAGATGGCGGGTCCATAGCCAGAGACGATCTTTTCTTCCTACCCATCAGTGTCCACAAATAGCTTCTTCTTGGGGTGCCCTTTGTGATTAAGGTTGTGAAGATGAAGGCAGTTTTAGAAGCAGATTTGCACTGCCCAGGTTCAAGGCATTTGATGGCCATTGGAGTACAGTGGTCACATTGATGTTAGTGCTAAGCATAGCAGTAAGATAGCCGCCAGCGTTCAAGCACCATCATCTTAGTCAAACTCTCCATTGTCTTGGTACACAGAGACTGCCAAGAGAGCGAGACAATCAAATCCCATACGGTCCCAAGAAGGGTAACAGGCCAGTGGCCACCCTGGGCAGCATGACCAGGGCTGCCTTTGATGCCATCGCCAAGACCTACAGCTACCCCCGACCTCTAGAAGCAGACATGTTTACCAAATCTTCCTGATTATTGTATAAAACTCACACTAGGGTCTTTGTACAGAAGAGTTAGGGTCTAGCTGTGGCTACCATAAGGGGATTTTATAAAAGAAAAAGAAAGTGAATTAAGCCCATTAAGAAAAAAAAAAAAGCCGGGTGGTGGTGGCGCACGCCTTTAATCCCAGCACTTAGGAGGCAGAGGCAGGCGGATCTTTGTGAGTTCAAGGCCAGCCTGGTCTACAGAGCGAGTCCAGGACAGCCAAGGATACACAGAGAAACCCTGTCTTGAAAAACCAAAAAAAAAAAAAAAAAAGATAAAGGCATGTGCCACCATACCTAGCTATATAACCCCAGCACTCAGGGTTAGAGGCAGGTGGGTCTCTGCAAGATCAAGGCTAGTCTGGTATAGTAAACTCCACGGTATCCAGAAGCCAGCATTGTCTACATAGTAAGTTCAAATCCGACCTGGGTTTTGTGAGAATCTGTCTTGCCCCCGAGTAATTAATATTCACACTACTAGCCAGGTGTGGTGGCGCACACCTTTAATCCCAGTACTTGGGCGGCAGAGGCAGTTGTGTCTCTGTGAGTTCAGGGCAGAGTGAGTTCCAGGACAGCCAGGGTTGTTACACAGAGAAACCCTATCCCAAAAAACCTAAAAAAAACAAAAATTACACTACTTGTTTTACTTAGGTTCTTTTAGAACTGTGTTTATTTTACATTTAGTTTCTACTGATGCCTGACTTGAATTAGTTTTATGAATTGGAAGGAAAGAAGAATTTAAAATTAGAAGCTAAAGCACCTGATGATAAAATGGTATATTAAAATTATTTTTCAGGAATCGTATCGACAGGTCATGAAAATGAGACCAAAAGATCTCTGGAAGCGATTAATGATAAAATTTCGTGGAGAAGAAGGCCTTGACTACGGAGGGGTTGCCAGGTAAAGACTTGAGAGTAAATGATTCATGGATCGGTTGATCAATTGATTTGTGGTTAATCTGGTTAATCTGTAAGTATTTTGCCTGTGTGTATGAATGTGTACCATGTGCATGCAGTGCCCAAGGAGGCCAGAAAACTATTGGATTCCCTGGAACTGGAGTTACAGACTGTTGTGAAGCACTCTGTATGCTGGGAGCACAGCCCGGACCCTCTGCAAGAGCAGACAGTGCTCTTAACTGCTTAACCATCTGTTTGGCTCCCATGGATCTTTATACTAAACAAAATTAAGATATGCCTGTAACTTGTAATTGTCATGAACATTCAAGTATAAAACTCCCCAGTATTTGCAATACAGATGAAATCTCAGTGGATTTATTCACAGTGAGGTTACAATAGCAGAAGCATAGTTACTACTTAGGATCATTGGAAGCCCTATGGGACTCTGTAAGAACTTGCTGGCCTGCATTTTTACATCTCTCATCTCTTCAACACACCTGTTTCCTCTGCCTCATACTGTCAGTTTGAAACTGAATGCTGTTTCCTTTGCCATGTTCTTTTATTTTGCTAAACAAAGACATACTATATTTGTTTTCTTATACACATATATGTCTCACAGTGGTCCTTAGAATATTTTAATAGAGAAGGTATTGAATGCTATTTCTGCTACTTTTGTGTGTGTGTGTGTGTGTGTGTGTGTGTGTGTGTGTGTGTGTGTGTGT
>CAJQZJ010035090.1:176655-229568 GCA_907164525.1 Lophiomys imhausi | reverse complement strand
TGTGTGTGTGTGTGTGTGTGTGTGTGTGTGTGTGTGTGTGTGTGTGTCAGTGTGTCAGGGTTTCTCTGTGTAACAGAGCCCTGGCTGTCCTGGACTCACTTTGTAGACTAGGCTGGTCTCGAACTTATAGCGATCCTCCTCCTGCCACTGCCTCCCAAGTGCTGGGATTAAAGGTGTGTGCCACCATGCCTGGCCCATGTGTGTACTTTCTTTAGTTTACAGTTTTCTCATAACCATTCTATGTATTTTTATAGAATTTTAATATTTTATCTGATTAGGTTATTTCTTTTATTAAAAATTTTAAAAGATAATCATATCACTTTTCTCCTTTCTTCCCTCCAGTTCCTCTCATGCCCTCCTCAAATTGATAGCCTCTTTTTCTTTATTATTGTTACATATATTTATATAAATGTATAACTATATAAGTACAACATGCTGAGCCTGTTTAGTGTGGTTTGGGTGTATGTCATTTCAGACCTGACCGATTTGTATTGGATAACCAGTTGAGCCCATCCCTACAAAGGGCTAATTTCCTCTCTCTCAGCAGTCATTAGTTACCTTCAATACTTTGTCTAGGGTTGGGCTCCCATGAGACTTCCCCCTTCCATGTTAGCATGTCTGTTGATACTGTCATTCAGGTCTTGTGTAGGAAGCCATATTGTTGTAGTATCATGGGGGTAGCACCCCTGTCTTTTTAGGAGGCACATTTCACAGTAGACGGTGGACCTCTGGCTCTTACAAGTCTTCCTGCTATCTCTTCCTTAGGTGTAGGAGTTGTATTGTAGATGTATCCATTGGGATTGGGTTCCCATGATCCATTTACCTCTGCATTGCATTATGACCAGCTGTGGCTTTCTGTAACTGTCTTCATTTGCTATAAAGAAAAGCTTCAGGGCTGGAGAGCTGGCTCAGAGGTTAAGAGCACTGGCTGCCCTTCCAGAGGTCCTGAGTTCAATTCCCAGCAACCGCATGGTGGCTCACAACCATCTATAATGGGATCTGGTGCCCTCTTCTGGCCTGCAGGCATACATGCAGACAGAACTGTATACATAAATAAAATCTTTTTTTAAAAATGTTATTTAAAAAAAGAAAAGTTTTAGCCGGTTGTGGGGGTGCACACCTTTAATTCCAGCACTGAGGCAGGTGGAGCTCTGAGCTCAAGGCCAGCCTGGTTTACAGAGTGAGTCTAGGACAGCCAGGGCTACACAAAAGAAACCCTGTCTCAGAGAGAGAGAGAGAATTTCTTTGATGAGGGATGAGAATTACACGTATCTGTGGGCAAAAAGATAAGTTTTAGAATTTAATTAGGAATTATGCTGACCTAGCAAAGTGGTGGTAATAGGTTCTCTTCTAAGATCAGGACTTCATTTGCCTGGGGTAGTTGGCTAGTTTTTTGGTACCAGGCATGACTTTCCTTCTATTGAGTGAGCCTGATGTCCAGTTAGGCAACTGTTAGTTATCACTGAGATAGGAGTGCCACTATTGCACCTTTATGCATATCTTGCCCTGCTGGTCATTGTTACGGTTTGTGGGTGTCACAACTGAATAGGACTATTGATTGCTTCCCTTCCTTCACAGCTTGGGTAGTATTTTATGGTACTATGAAAGTAAGACTGTAAGACAGAGGCTTTTCGTTAGATGCAGCTCAAATCCTGTAAGTCCTGTGTCTTAAGTGTGTAATATCTTCAGCTATAGGGGCTTACCTTCAATCTCTGAGAAGCAATTAAAGGGAACAGCAACAGCCTCTGTTATTTTGGGAGTCACTTAGACTGTGATGACCAACAGCTCCAACAGAAATTTTAAATGCCTGGTACTGGGGTGAAACCGTACTTTTTAATTATTAAACACTTATTTATTAATAACTATATTCACTTATAAAAAATATAAATACTTAACTACTATTCCTGTAAATTCCTACAACCCCTATGAATGCCTACAACCCCTAAGACCTAACCACTAGACCTATTGATAACTATTACAACTATTTTTCTAAGGATACAGTCTCTGGGGCAAGTCCTCAGTCGCCAGGAACACAGTCTCTGGGGTAGACCCTTTAATGCACTTAGCAGTCTTTCTTTTGGGCTATCTCAGATGTAGATCTGTCAGGGTAAATTGGCTATGGCGGTTTCACCTTAAATAAGGCTTGAGGCTTTCTTCTCTCTGGGAGACCTGTCAGCCTTCTGTAGGCCAACTTATTTCCTTCGTATCAGCAATTCTGCCGCTCTGCCTCAGTCTTTAAAGCTGGCCACAGTTACGTTCAGGCCACTGTTCCGACAGGTCAAACCTCTCTAGGCAAAAGCTGAGCCACAGGGTTTAGTCCTTGACCTTTTGCTGTCTTGCTGAGGCTTTCTCTGCTCACCAGCTTCTTTCTGCCTCAGGAAGATCTGGCCATCAGTCCACCAGCACTTTCTCCATCAGAGATACAAACTACTTGTTGTCCTTTCTAGTGTGAGGACTCGCTGGCATCAGAGCCCACTGGCATCAGAGCTGTAGCTCTCTAGTGTGTCCCCTTGGCTTCATCCACTTGTCCTTAAATAGGAGTGCTCCTTGTTCCACCTGCTTCAGCTTAATTTGGGCTCTGCCCACTTAGCAGCTGAAAACAATGCCAGGTCATAAAGTCTTTCTTTGTTTCACCTGACTTCAACCTTCTTTTTCAGTCCATAGAGACTCCTCTTGTTTCACGTGACTTCATTCATAAGCTGATAAGCTAATTGCTCACAGCCAAGTTGATCTTCATGCCCCGGATTAAGAGAGTGTATCAGGCCGGGCGTTGGTGGCGCACGCCTTTAATCCCAGCACTTGGGAGGCAGAGGTAGGCGGATCTCTGTGAGTTCGAGGCCAGCCTGTTCTACAAAGTGAGTCTAGGACAGCCAGAGCTGTTATACAGAGAAACCCTGTCTCAAAAAACCAAAAAAAAAAAGAGACTGTATCAGAAACCTAGATATTTACTAAATCTAATTTATATTAATCTAACTCCCTACACTGGGGTTTTTATTAGCTAGTCTATGTCCTCATGGGGAACATTGTCAGCACAAGTAGCATAACTTTTTTTTAATCTGTCTATTCATATACTTATATGTATTATGTATAATTTTAGGTAAATATAATATGATTTCTTGAGGCTTTATCAAACATCCTTGGTATTTATCCCATCTTCCTTTCCAATTAGTCCTCCAATTCCATTTCCCCCATTTCCCCTTTCATATTACCTGTATCCTGCTACCTCTCTCTCAAGCCCTCCCCCAACACTCATATCCCTTTTACTTTCCTAGTTTTTGCAACTATTCCAGGTTTTTATACACACACACACACACACACACACACACACACACACATCTGAAGATTTGGAGCTAAGAATCACAGAATGTACAGTGTTTGTCTTTCTGGCTGTGGGTCACCTTATTCCATATAATCTTTTCTAGTTCCATCCAAACCGCCTGCATAGTTTAGATTTTTAAAAACATCTCTTGCATGTAAATTTTAGAGCTTTTATTCCTGTGGAATTATTTACTCAGGAATAGAATTTGAATTTAGGAAAATATTTATCTGCTGGTGGCAGCTATTATATAGTAGTCTCTTTAAAGTTAAACTCATTTATATAAAGGTATAGGTAGGATAAGTGGGATATTGAAATGAACTAGTGAACCTTGTTGTCTGGACTTTATTCTGTTGTAGGACCTAAAAATGGTTCGTTTTGTGCTTATGTATAATCAAAAACTTGGGTAAATAAAATCGAATATTGGATATTCTTAAAAAGAAAAGAAAAGCCGGGCGTGGTGGCTCACGCCTTTAATCCCAGCACTTGGGAGGCAGAGGCAGGCGGATCTCTGTGAGTTCGAGGCCTGCCTGGTCTACAAAGCAAGTCCAGGACAGCCAGGGCTGTTACACAGAGAAACCCTGTCTCGAAAAAACAAAAAAAAGAAAAAAAGAAAGAAAAGAAAAAAATACAGCTGCACAGACACACGGGCAAAGGGTACCAAACTCATCCAGGTCTGTGTATGGCATTGGAGGCTGTGGACGTGGAGACTGGTTGTACTCTTCAGTCCTTTTTTTTCTTTGCTTTTTTTTTTTTACTATCACAGGATAGTAATTTGATTTCAACTTCATGACATCATAGAATTGTGTAACATTTTCTTTTAATTTGTTGTTAACAGTATTAAGTCCTAGAGTAGTTATTTCATTTTCACCAAGATGACAAGTTATCTTTTATACTTTGAAAAATATGAAGAATTTGATAAGTTGGCAATAGTGCTATTTATATTGAGGTGGTTTTTGTTTTTTAAAGACATTGACATACACTTGAAATCAAGAAGGATCAGAAAAAAGGGTAAAGTATAGAGGCAGGCATTGGTGGCATTCTGACACTGACAGGCTGAGGTAGGAGAATCACAAGTTCAAGATTTGCCTGGGCTACAGAGTAAAATCAAGGCCAGCCTAGGCAAACAAGACCTGTCTCAAAGAAACAGAAGCAAAATACAACTGGGGATAGAGCTCATTGATAGAGTACTTGTCTAGCATATGCAAAGCTCCATATTCTATCTGCAGTACAACAGAAAAGGGAGAGACATGGTATGGGGCATGTCCAAAGAGTACTAGTTGGCCTTTGTGTCTATCTATACCAAAAGCTTTGGGATTTCTAGGTATGTTTCATAGTTTTCTTTAGACTTAAAAGACGATGAAATAGGCATTAACACCTCTTTATTAAAACAATACTACAGAACATCTCCACTGCCCAAAAAGTAAGAATAAATTCATGCTGTGTTGTGTGTGTTTTGAGACAGGGTCTCCCTATGAATCTTGACCTTCCTAGACCAGGCTTGCCTTGAACTCACAGGGATCTGCGTGCCATTTGTATTATGTATTCTTGTCAATCTAGTATAAACCTGCTCTGATAGAGATAGACATCTACATGATTTATCGTGGGTTATAAACCTTACTTAGCATTTAAAGTGATATACTGTAATGATACAGTATCTCATGAGCAGCTGAACTTCTAGGTAGTACCTTTATACTCACTGATGCTAAAGCATAATAAAAATTCTTCAAATATTGAACAATAACTGTATAATAAGTTTATTTGCTCTTTAAACATTCATTTTTCTGTAGTGCTTTTATATATCTACATTTAGTACTGTATTTTCTTTAACTTAAAAAACCCATGGAAACTGGATATAATGGAGCTTGCTTTTCATCCTAGCACTCAGGAGACAGAAGCAGGTGGATCTCTGTGAGTTTGAGGCAAGCCTGGGTAAAGTCCAGCAGGTTAAAGTATTTGCCATGCAGTCAGCCATGTGAAAGTGAGAGGAGAAAACCACCTCCACAGAGGAGTCCCAGACCTCCACATGTGTGATATGGTACATGTGTTCACACACATTATCACACTTGTAATAATAATACATCTTAAAAATTAAAAAAGTACAGTTACTGGAGTTACTAATGGCATGTCTTAATTAACAAAGTACTTTATCTTGTTTTCTAGGGAATGGTTGTATCTCCTGTCGCATGAAATGTTGAATCCTTACTATGGTCTCTTCCAGTATTCTAGAGACGATATCTACACACTGCAGATCAATCCTGACTCTGCAGTTAATCCGGTATGAGCTGTGGTCACAGTAGTGTGACTGTGCTGTGACCCAGTCTGCTCTCATCTTTAAATGTCAGTGTGATTGATTGTCACAAAGGAATCACTTGGCTGATCCTGGCCACACCCTCTGATTCAGCAATTCCTCTTCTTGAAGTTGTCTCAGTAAATGACTACAGCTGTGTGCTTCATTCGGACACTAGGCTGTCTGCTATTGATTATCCCCCAGTGGATACAACACAGTTGTCCATACAGACAATTGATTAAATTATGACATAAAATGTGGAAATGGTTGTTCTTGTTCTGGGTCTAGGCCAGACTGGACTGCATAGTGAAACACCGTTTCAAAGTAAAAAAGGACAGAAACCAAACAAAGAACATAGATTATGAAATTAGAGAGACATGGAGTCTCTGGGTATTCAAACTCATACCTGAGGTCCTGGTGCTTTCCAGGCTAAGGCAGCAGATCACACAAGTTGAGGGCCAACCTGGCTCTTACTGGCTATGGGGCAGCTTGGACTGTGTTATGAGACCCTATCTCTAAAAACAAAAAGATGTAGAGTCATAGATGTCCCTCAACTGAAGAATGGATTAAAAAACTGTGGTACATCTACGCAATGGAATACTACTCAGCTATCAGAAACAATGAAATCATGCAATTTGCGCCAAATGGATGGAACTAGAAAAGCTCATCCTGAGTGAGCTAACCCAGACTTAGAAGGATGCACATGACATCTATTCACTTATAGTCGGATTTTAGCCATATAGTACAGGATAACTATACTACAACCAATACACCAAAGGAAACAAGAACATAGACTTTGTTTCCTGTCAATGAGATACTTTTCCCTAGTGGTGCTGCCTTGTAGGCCCCCAGTGTATGAGGAGGCTCTTGGTCCTCATATGACTGCTGAACTGGGGCGGGGGACTGTTATGTAGGGACACTCCACTCCAGAGGAGTGGGATGGAAGGGATAGAGGGTAGAGGGTGGGAGGGCAGGACTGGGAGGGGTAGAAAGAGGACACCAAGATGGAGATGTAACCTGAAGCAATAAATAAATAAATTTTTAAAAATACAAAAAAAAAGATACTATCTTTGTGACTGTAGGATAGTTCAATGCCTTAAAGCTCAATTATTTTATTGTTAAAAATTAATAGGAAGAGTTTGCATCTTAGAAAAGGGTTATGAGAGTTACATGAGACCCTGTATATTAAGCACTTAATTATGCTTTTTTAATCCTATAATACATTATTAAACATTTAGAAGTTAAGGCTGGAGCTGTTGCTCAGTGTCAGTGTTCTTGACTAGTGTTTGTGAGGCCCTAGGTTTAATCCCCAGCACTAGCTTCTCCTCCAGATGTTATGGTAATTTGTTGCTTTCTAATTAAGTCTGTTACATTTTCATACAGGGGTATACGTTGAGATTAAAGAGTCTGAGACAAAGATGATGTGTGATAAAGATGTGTGGTCATTATATGTTGAGTTGTTAAGTGAAAGGTTATATAATGTGATACAGCTTTGGTAGATATATGTAAGAGAAAACATTAAAAGGTCTACATCATGAAACTGATAATCATTTCCTCTGGGTGTTAGATAATGGGTGACTTTTAATGTCCTCCTTGCTTATGTATGTTTTATCTAAATATTTTGAAGTAAGTATGTGTTTCTTAAAAAATAGATATTTTTAAGATAAAACAAGTTTTAAGATGAGATTAAAGATTGCTTATTAAATGGAAAAACAAAAGTTTTAAA
Source organism: Lophiomys imhausi (assembly GCA_907164525.1). Classification (NCBI taxonomy): domain Eukaryota; kingdom Metazoa; phylum Chordata; class Mammalia; order Rodentia; family Muridae; genus Lophiomys; species Lophiomys imhausi. The sequence goes on along the minus strand of CAJQZJ010035090.1, from coordinate 222,236 downwards.
AAATACAGATATCCAACCAACCAAACAGTATGTCAGAGAACAGTTGTGTCTATATGTGGTGGCATTGGCTCATCAATCATTCTTTATTAAGGCGAAGCTACGTCTTGGGCAGTTCATTGCTGCCTGTTTGCCTGTCATCTGAGCTTTGCTGGGTGCTTTGCAGGAGTTTGCTCTCTCTGCATACTGTCCTCATGTCCAAATGTGGACTAGTCCTACAGGGACTAATTTTTTATATAAACAGTAGTTGGTGGACTAATCCAAGTGTGACACCAAATCCATGTCTTAAAATCCATGGTGTCCTGAAGTTCAGTCTGTGGCTGATCAAGAAAGAAAGGATGCTAGGATTAAAACTTTATTTCTTGACAAGATACTCAGAGAACAGGGTGTGCAAGAAGTTTCACACAGGTTTGTAAAGGAATTTTATTTTTCTTTCTTTTTTTTTTTTTTGGTTTTTCAACAGGGTTTCTTTGTGTAGCCCTGGCTATCCTGGAACTCACTCTGTAGACCAGGCTGGCCTTGAACTCACAGAGATCTGCCTGCCCTTCTTCCCAAGTGGTGGGATTAAAGGTGTGTACCAACATGCCCAGCAGGAATCATTTTCTAAAGGGCCTTTGCCCTGAGATAGACATGGGCATGGTAGCCCATACTTGTAATCTCAGCAATAGGGGAAGTGAGGCGGGAGAATCCTAAGTTCAGGGCCAGCCTGGGCTATAAGCAAAGCCATGTCTCAGAAACAAACAAAACCAAGAAGGGTGGAGAGGGAAGGAAATGAAGGAAGGAAAAAATGTTGCTTAAATATTTACTTTTTATTTTATCCATAATATATCCTGGACAGTGTCTAAGTTGAGTATTTATGTCATTTTTTTTCATTTCAGGAACATTTATCCTATTTCCACTTTGTTGGACGAATAATGGGAATGGCTGTATTCCATGGACATTACATTGATGGTGGTTTCACGTTGCCTTTTTACAAACAGTTGCTTGGGAAGTCAATTACTTTGGATGATATGGAATTAGTTGATCCAGACCTTCATAATAGTTTGGTGTGGATACTGTACGTATTGAATCTTACATTTGTATATAATTGGTAGTGTCTGAGTCTTTAGAAAGATACACGCTAGGAGCTGGTGTGATGGCTCTGTGGTTAACAGCACTTACTGCTCTTGCAGAGGACCCAAATTCTGTTCCCAGAACTCTTTATGAGGCAGATCATGAAGTTCCAGGGGATCCAATGCCCCCTTCAGCCTTTACAATCACCTGTACACACACAGTCTACATGTAAAGCTACACAGGGACACACACATACACATTTTTGAAAAATCTTAAACAAAACTGCTGAGGTGGTTCAGCAGTTAAGAACATGTACTGATCTTGCAGAGGACTTATGAACTTGAGGTTAGTTCCCAGCACCCATGTTAGGTAGTCCACAGCTTCCAGGAACTCTAGTTCCAGGGGATCTAACCTAGCCTTGTGGGCACTTGTATCCACACACAGATACATACATACAATTAATAATAAAAGTAAATCTTGAAAATACAAGCTATCTCTGATAGTTCATCCCTGTAAAACTTACACTTGGAAGGCTGAGAAGAATCTTGAAGTCAGTGCCAGCCTCCACAGCATACTGATACCCTAATTCAAAAGCAAAAGCTGGAGAGTTGCCTCAGTGTCTAGTAGCACTGACTGCTCTTCCAGAGATCCTGGGTTCAATTCCCAGCACCCAAATGGTGGCACCTGTGGGTAACTTCAGTTCCAGGGGATCCATTGCTGTCTTCTGGCCTCATGTAAACAAAACACCCATACATACAAATATAATGATACTTTTTTTTTTTTTTGAGACAGGGTTTCTCTGTGTAACAGAACCCTGGCTGTCTTAGACTTGCTTTGTAGACCAGGCTGGCCTTGAACTCACAGAGATCCTCCTGTCTCTGCCTCCTGAGTCCTGGGATTAACGGCATTTTTAATTGGTTTTAAATTTTGAAATATGCACAGAAAATGTTAGTGGTTTGTGATGAAACCATGTAAGACTTCCCCCACCTCACCTCACCCTACCCCATCCTATCTCACTCCTGGTCTACAGTTCCCTGCACATCTAAGATTCCTGAAAGTTAGAGAGACTAGGGCCTCTTGAATAGTAGCCAAGGACTTTACCAGTGAAATATATCTGCAGCCCATGTTTAAAAATATTTATTTTAGTGTCTGCTGTGTCACATATGCATCAGTGGGTGGCAGAGAGGAGAGAGGCTATGTCTACATTCAGTGTTCTGACCTATGAACATCTGAATGAATAGTAGCCTAACATTGGGCAGGGAAAAAAATAAAAAAATATTTTATGTATATGGATATTTTGCCAACACACATATTTGTGCACTCTATGTGTATAGTGTCTGAGGAGGCCAGAAGAGTGTGTCAAATCCCCTGGAATTGAAATTACACAAACGTATATATGTACACGTACGTATTGAGTCCACTTAGTGTTGCCAGTATGTGTCTGTGTGTAGGGTGGATTAATTGGGATTAGATAACCTATCTGGGGACTCATCCCTAGAGAGAGAAAACTGATTCTCCTCCTGTCAACAGTCATTGAGTGCGTGTAGTAGGGAGCCTTGAGAGTTTCCTCATCCTTGTTGGTGTGACAACTGGTATTTTGCTGTTTAGGCAACCATATTGTGGAAATTTCTTGGTTGCAGCATTCCTGTCTCATCTAGGAGATTCTGTCTCATAGCAGGTCTCTTGGTCCTATGGCTCTTGGAATCTTCTCTCTTCTGACATCTTCTGGAGCCTTCCATGTAGGGATTGTGTAATAGAATATTTTTATTTATAAACATATTTATTAATACTTAATAAACACCTATAAAATATCTAAAACCTATAATCTAAGAACACCCTAATATCTAAAAACACTCTAATACCTATTTAAAAACATTTAACTTTAGCAAGGTGGCTTTTCTTTATTTTTGTATTATACAATTGTATATTGTATAATTAAGATTATATTATACAATTTTAATTATTTTTATATTACTTAATACCTCTGCCTCCCTTCTCTGAAAGAATGTTAGAGGTGAAGGAGGGCAGAGTTCTCTTTGAACTACTTCCTGCTGATTAGGGTCATTGGGTTCTTTGGGGGAAAATACCAATCTCAGTAGAAGTCCAGCAAACCAGGAGACAGCAACAGGAAGAACAAGCAGCAGTTGGGGGACCACCAGCAGCCTGGAGAATAGCAACCTCTTTCTTCTTTGTGTCCTTTTATCTTCTTTGTAGCCCCTTTTCTCCTACTTCTTTGTAGAACCCCCTTCTCAGGGCTCTGGCTTTGTATCCTCTCTCCCAAGTCCTCAGAGTTAAACTTGCTCAGCTGGCTAAGCCACACCCCTGCTAGCTCAGGAGACAGTTAATACTTTACACCTGTGTCTTAAGCAGCCTCACAAGGGATTAAACAAAAGATTATTTTAATAAACTCATACCACACTTAACTAACACTATTTTAGCTTTCTTCAAAGGATATTAATATTCTTAGCATAGGTCTGTGCAGGATGACTTGGTTTACCCCAGTCTCGGCAGTCAGTCCTTTTCAAGGCTTAGTGTTCATTGGGCCTTACTTTGCCACTTCGCAGGGCCAGTTTATTTCCAGCACCAAATTGTGGCTGGTTTATAAAGTCAGTCTGTTCCAACTGCCAAACTGAGGCCAGCCTTTTCCATTAGCTAAGACTTGCCTGCATGGTCTCTTTGGCATGAGCAATCCTCACGGCCATAAGCCTCTCCAAGCAGCTTCCAAACTTCGGTAGCCTCGCTCACTTTTTTGGCACTCTGGGGACCCAAAACAGATGCCTTCAAGGAATTTTCTCAGCAGGTTTTATTCCATCCCTTTACCTTGGGCATCCTAAATTCAGTAAATGGCATATCTTGCTATGCACTTTTCCAGCATGACTTCTCAGTCGGTGAGGGCAGGTGGAGGAGGGAGCCCTTGTGGAGTTCTCTGGCTTATATATTGCATTATCTCGCAATCCTTCGCGGTCTTGAGGGTCCACGAGATTTCTCGAGATGTCCAGCAGTCCTATTGCTTCTCACAGCAACTGATATCATCTGCCTTGCTTGTGCAGTTTTTTAGCCATGCCCCCTCAACAGGACATATGGTCTGGCTACAACTGGGCTTTGTCCATTTCAGCAGGTTAAAGGAATGTCAAGCTCCTCCTCATGTGCCCTCAGATGCTGATCTGCACTGCCTACTAATTCACTAAAGGCCTAACTTCTAGCACAGGCTTGCACTGTAGATTATCAAGTGGGGTTTGGTAACTGTGGTCACTTTCTATATTGTGACCAGTGGATCTCTGTAATAATTTCCATTTGCTACAAAAAGAAGCTTCTTTGGAGAAAGGAAGAGCTCCACTTACCAGGTTTGGCTGGTACACAGGCTTTGAGAGCTGATCTGCGCCTTGTGAGAGTCCTACATTACTACTTAGAAAAACAACAACAACAACTCTAGTACAGATTGGTCACCCCTTATCTGAAGTCCTTGAGACCAGAAGTGTTTCTTATTTTGGTCCCCTCACCCATTTTAGAGTATTTGTTTATACTTGAGATATTTGGGGCGTGGGACCCTAGTTTAAACACAACTCATTTCATACACACTTCACACACCTAGCCTGAAGGTAATGTTCTAAGTATTTTTTGGAACATTTTACATTTCAGATTTTCAGGCTGAGGGTGCTCAACCTGTGTACTGCTTTCAGCAATACATGTACTGCTAAAGCAATATATGTAGGGCTGGAGAGGTGGCTCAGAGGTTAAGAGCACTGGCTGTTCTTCCCAAGGTCCTGAGTTCAATTCCCAGCAACCACATGGTGGCTCACAGCCATCTACATTGAGATCTGCCTGGGCATATATGTAGAGCAAATACTGTATACATAATAAATAAATAAATGTTTAAAAAAAAAGCAATATATGTAATGGCATCCTAAGACTGATACAGATTCTGTTTCAGCCAGCATGTGACAGGGTAGTAAGTTCTAAATACTAGTAAATAGTAAATGGTAAATGGTAGCAGAACTTCTGCTACCATTGCCTTTTTAAAATATATTTTTGAACATTGTATGTATGTGTATGGGTATTTTGCATGAGAGTACCATGTTGACATACTGTGTTCATGCCATGCCTACAGAGGCCAGAACAGGGGATTGGATCCCCTGGGACTGGAGTTACAGATGCTTGTGATAGTTAACACTGTGTGTGTGTGTGTGTGTGTGTGTGTGTGCTCACGCGTGCGCGCGCACACGTGCTCGCAGAATAGAACCTGAGTCCACTGAGGCATGTCTCTAGCCTCTACCATTGCTTAAAAAAAAGTATATATGTATGTGTATGGTGTATATGAGGAGTGGGCACAGAAGCATGCAAGCATGTCACAGTATGCATGTGCAGGTCAGAGGACAGTTTGTGCAAGTGAGTTCTTTCCTTTCACCATGTAGGTCCCAGGGACTGAACTCAGGTTGTGGTCATGCAGTGAGCACTTTCCACACTGAATCATCCAGCTTGTCTTACTTTCACTTTAATGAAGGCAGTGATTGTTGTAACCATACTTTACAAAGTAAGAACTGCTAGTTGATCCTTGTGAGAAGGTACACAGGCAATGCTCAGCTTTTCAGAATTCACAGATCACTTCTCACTGAGGACACTCAAGTGTTGGACTCTTGAGGATGTTCATGTTCAGAAGAGCCTTTATCTAGATACCAAAAATCTATTGTATTGTAGTTCTGGAAGAGTCTGTCTTTGACAGAGCCCATTCTTGTTGCTCAGGTAATGAAACCCTGTCTGTATTTATAGGGAGAAAGCTCTTTGACTTTTCTGTGCAAGAAAAGATAGCTTTAGAGTATAAGAACTGGTGGGAGAAGTCTGACCCTGAGTCTGCTGTCTGTAGTACTGTTGTGATTGAACAGCCTTACCTAGGAACACACTGTAAGAGAGGTGAGGGAGCTTTCCCAGTTAACATGCCTTTTTTTTTGTTTCTTATCTAGTGAAAATGATATCACAGGTGTTCTGGACCATACCTTCTGTGTTGAACATAATGCTTATGGCGAAATTATTCAGCATGAACTCAAACCAAATGGCAAAAGTATCCCTGTTACTGAAGAAAATAAAAAAGAGTATGTCAGGTAAATGCTTGAATTTAAAAATAAAGGTTCCAAGCTGGGCGTTGGTGGCGCACGCCTTTAATCCCAGCACTTGGGAGGCAGAGGTAGGTGGATCTCTGTGAGTTCGAGGCCAGCCTGGTCTACAAAGTGAGTCTAGGACAGCCAGAGCTGTTATACAGAGAAACCCTGTCTCGAAAAACCAAAAAAAAAAAAAAACAACAAACAAACAAAAAATAAAGGTTCCAGAAGGAACCATCTGTTGGACTGAAAGGGGAAACTTCTGGGGGGAAGAGGGTGGAAGGGCGGGATAGGGAGGGGTTTGTGACTGAGATGTAACTTGAAGAAAAAAAAATAAAGTATTTATAAAAAATAAATAAAAAAATAAAGGTTCCAGGACACCAATATTTAAAATCATTTCAGTGTTTAGGAAATGTTACTTACTGCTATAACTGACTTCCATGGAATTAAATAACTTAAAAACTCTTATCTGGATGTAGTGGCGCATGCCTTTAATCCCAGCACTCAGGAGACAGAGGCAGGCAGATCTCTGTAAGTTCAAGGCCAGCCTGGTCTACAAAGTGAGTCCAGGACAGCCAGGGACACACAGAGAAACTCTGTCTCGAAAAACCAAAAAAAAAAAAAAAAAAAGTTACTATAATTAAATAATTACCAAAGTAGCTTTTTGTTTGCTTTTGTTTTGTTTTTTAGCTTTTTAGAGACAGGGTTTCTCTGTGTGTATCCCTGGCTGTTCTGGACTTGCTTTGTAGACCAGGCTGGCCTTGAACTCACAGAGATCCACCTGCCTCTCCCTCCCGAGTGCTGGGGTTAAAGGCATGCGCCACCACGCCCAGCAATTACAGACAGCTGTGAACTGCCATGTGGGTGCTGGAATTTGATCCCGGGTCCTTTGGAAGAGCAGTCAGTGCTCTTAACTGCTGAGCCATCTCTCCAGCCCTAGATATTTATTATAATTACCAAATCTGAACCAAAATTGAACCTCAGACCCTGAGTTGTAGTAGACTTTGTTTCCTAGGAGGCTTTTCTGATTTGAAGAGTTGCTTTATTTAGTCAGCAGCGCTGGGAGCTAAATGCAAGGTCTAATGTGGGCCAGCAAGGCTTTACCCCTGAGCTTCACCCCTACTCTTCATTATTTTCAATTTAAGACAAGATCTCACAGAGAGCCTAGGCTGCCTTGAACTGACTCCGTAGCCCAGTAGGGCTTGAACTCTTGATCCTCCTGCCACAGCCCTCCTAGTGAATGGGATTACAAGTTCTGTTCCCCTAGGGCCAAGCTTGAAGAGTGGATCATTGATGCTACTACCTAGTGGTGAAGGGACTACTTTTTTAGTATATTGAATTGTCTCAGCACTTAGGATCCATTTGTCCCTATTAATTTTAAACTTTTTTAGACATTAGATTAAATTATTTTGTTAGTTTCCTTTTTCTTTTGGGCTGGAGATTGCACCCAGGGTCGTGTGTGCCTATGAGCATGCCTATGAGCAGGACTCTATAGGTTGCCTCTATCTCAGCCCTATTAGACTAAAATTTTGATGATAGACATAGATATTTATGGTAATTACCAAATCTGAATTTATGCAGTCACATGATGCCCCTGCCCAATCTTTGCAGGCTTTATGTAAACTGGAGGTTTCTCCGAGGCATTGAAGCTCAGTTCCTGGCACTGCAGAAGGGATTTAATGAAGTCATTCCACAGCATCTGCTGAAGACATTTGATGAGAAGGAGCTGGAGGTCAGTATTACTATTCTAATGTCGTGAGGTATAACAAGACAAGGGAGACCTTCTGCTGTCTTTAGAGGAAGTGATGCTTTCTAGTGTTTGCAGAATTTCATGGTTCTATGTCCTGGGAATTCTTACAGGAAATATTTTGGGCTTTGGAATTTCTGTGGGTAAGCAATCTCTTATATATGTGTTTATGAGGGTGTGTGTGTGCATTGAGTGTATATGGGGGTACGAGGGGTGTGCACATTGGTGCAGGTGCCCTCAGAGACCAGAGAGGTCAGATCCCTTGGAGCTGGAGTTACAGGTGATTGTTAGCTGCCTGACAATGTGTTCTAAGAATCAAACTGACTCTTCTGGAAGTGCAGTAAGCTCTCTAAACCTGAGTCTTCTCCAGCCCTGTATGGAGACATTCTTAACTTAAATGTACTTTTCCTTCTTTGTAACTAATCTGGGACTAACTATGCAGATAAGGGTGACCCTTCACTTCCCGCCCCGCCCCCCCAGTGCTGGGATTCAGCCCAGGAATTCACAAACTCCACCAGCTAAGCTACCTCTCAGGTCTCTCTTTTTTTTTCAAGTCACTTCTTTTCATAGACATTCTTCCCAGGTGCACATGTAGAGGTCAGAGGGCAGCTTTGTGAAGTCAGCTCTTATTCCATCTTTATGGAATGTGGGTTCTGAGGGTTGAACTCAAATTGCCATGATTGCTTGGCACTGAGCCATCTTGCTTTCTGGCCCTCTTCCCAACTTTTTGTCATTTCTTCATTTAATTGGCTTATTTAAATGTAATCCCATTACTTTGTCTCTAACATACTGAAATTTATTTGAATAAAATGCTAAACTCTGAAACAGAATATTTTTTCTTTATAAACACTTATATTTATTAATACTTAACAAACATCTATAAAATACCTAACTCTTATAACCTAAAACCTATAATCTAAAATCTATACTTGTAAGAACACCCTAATACTTAAGAACACTCTAATACCTATCTAAAAACACTTAATTAAGACTATTTTAACTTTCTTAAAAGGATATTAATATTCTTAGTGTAGGTCCATGCAGGGTGACTTGATTTACGGCAGTTCCAGCAGGCAGTCCTTTTCACAGCTTAGTGTCCATTTGGGCCTTACTTTGCCAGTTTGCAAAGCCAGTTTAATCCACCACCAAACTGTGGCCAGGTTATAAAGTCAGTCTGTTCCAACCGTCAAACTGAGGGCGGCTTTTTCAATCAGCTAAGACTCTTTGGCCCCTGGCAAGTCTCAAGGCCAAAAGCCTCTCCAAGCGTCTTCTGAACTCTGCTTGCCTTGCTCACTTTTCTGGCGCTCTGGGGCCCCAAGACAGCCGCCTTTAAAGGACTGTCTCTCAGCAGGTTTTTGCCAAGCCTTTGCCTCTATTGCAGTCTAAATTTTGTTAATGGTGTACCTTCTGTGCTCTTCTTCAGCTTGACTTCTCAGTCAGTGAGGGCAAGAGAAAGAGCGAGACCACGTACAATTCTCTGACTTATATATTGCATTATCTCATAATACTTGGCAGTCTTGAGGGTCCATGAGATTTCTCAAGATGTCCAACAGTCCTGTTGCTTCTCACAGCAAAGGGGGGAGTTTCTTAGCTGCGACCCTTCAACAGGACATATCGTCCGGCCACAACTGGCTTTTTGTCCATATCCGTAAACCAAAGGGTCGCCAAGCTCCTCCTCATGCGCTGCCAGATGCTGATCCGAACTGCCTACTAATTTCACTATAAAGACTTAACTTCTAGCCGGGCGGTGGTGGCGCACGCCTTTAATCCCAGCACTTGGGAGGCAGAGGCAGGCGGATCTTTGCGAGTTCGAGGCCAGCCTGGTCTACAAAGCGAGTCCAGGACAGCCAGAGCTGTTAAACAGAGAAACCCTGTCTCGAAAAACCAAAAAAAAAAAAAAAGACTTAACTTCTACCACAGCTCAACTGGATTTGTGTTCATTTTTGCTAGAAAGCATTTGGAAGACATGAAACAGGATAAATTATGTGGCATTTAACCAATCCTGTGCTTTGCAAACACCCATATAGTAACAGTAGTCGCTCTGTTTTGAACAGTTAGCATTCCCTTCTGTGTGAAGCTGACCCTTAGAGTAGCACAGTAAACACATCTGACTTAATACTTGACTACTATGAAAGAAATAGTGAGGTTTCCTGGGTGTGGTGGTGCATGGCTGTACTACAGCACTCAAGCTGAAACACAAAAACTGAAATTTTAAGGCCAGACTGAGTTACGTAGCAAGTCAGTGTCTCAAAAGTAAGTACATAAAAAAGGTTTTATTCTACCAATTTATCTGGTGGTTAGGATATAACATAAGTATTTGATGTCTACAGATCATTTAAAAATAATTTTTAGGCCGGGCGGTGGTGGCGCACGCCTTTAATCCCAGCACTTGGGAGGCAGAGACAGGCGGATCTTTGCGAGTTCGAGGCCAGCCTGGTCTACAAAGCGAGTCCAGGACAGCCAGAGCTGTTAAACAGAGAAACCCTGTCTCGAAAAACCAAAAAAAAAAAAAAATAATAATTTTTAGCTGGGTGTAGTGGCACATGCCTTTAATCCCAGGATTTGGGAGGCAGAGACAGGGGGATCTTTGTGAGTTCAAGGCCAACCTGATCTACAAAGAGAGCTCCTGGACAGCCAGGGCTCTGTTACACAGAGAAACCCTGCCTCAAAAAATTTAAAGATTAATTATTATTACTGGCTTTTTCTTGCTAGTCTTTTTGTTAATCTATTTTTGTTATTTTTAAAATTATGTGTAGATGTGGGTATGTGCATGTGAGTGCAGGTACCCAGGGAGGCCAACAGAGATTTTAGACTCCCTGGATCTGCAGTTACAGGTGGTTGTAGCCGCCACCCAATGTGGAAAACTTAGTTCTCCTGGAAGAGCAGCAAGTGCTCTTCACCACTGAGCTGTCTCTCCAGGCCCGCCAGGCCCGCTGGTCTCTTTAATAGACCTGTTTGCAACAATCGGTTGACTCCATACTCTACCCACCCCTTCTGTGATTGAATAATGAAGTCAGGAGGAGGAACATACAGCTAAGTGGCTAGAATGAAGTGGATCTGAGATACAGGACCTTTTTATCTGATTATGTTGTGAATCAAGCTCTCTTCTGAAGGACAGGATTTAGAGGCGTCTTTAGTGCTCTGAATTTACTATTTTAGAAACATAGAAGCTTTTTGGAGGGTGGATTATATTTGGTAGGGGTAAGATTTACAGTGTAGTTTTATTTCTATTGAAATAATTAAATATTTAGAAAAATATGTATAGTTTTGGGTTTGGTTTTTGTTTTTGTTTTTTCAAGACAGAGTTTCTTTGTGTAGACCTTGCTATCCTGAAACTTACTCTGTAGACCCAGCTGGCCTTGAACTCACAGAGATCTGCCTGCCTCTGCCTCCTAAGCGCTGGAATTAAAGGCTTGCACCACCACTCCTGGCAAATATATATAATTTTAATGTTATGCTAGATTGTCAAAATTAAGTATATGGAAATCTAGAATATACAAGTTACATTCTGATTTATATACTGTCCTAATTCACTGTTATAAACACTTGATGGAGCTGGCTGGCAAGGTGGTTCAGCAGGTGAGAGCTCTTACCAACAAATCTGATGACCTGAGCTTAATTCCCAGGCTCGAGATGGTAGGAGAAAAATGACTCCTGTGTACTGTGGCATGTGTTCATGTGCACATACTTCCATAGATACATACACACAATTAAATGAGTAAAGCAAATATGTTTTATATGTATATATACGTTATATATATATAGGTTAGTATTGGGCTCTACAGAGATGGGTTATTAGTGTCAGGGTGATTTTGGTACAGTTCTTATGTGTTGATTATCAAGTAGAACACTAGACAGCAAAATTCATTCATTCATGACAAAACTGAATTGCCTCAAATTGTAAAGCTAATAGTGTCAGAACTAATGTAAATCGATGCAGGCCTAAGAGGCACAGATAAGCTGTAATTTCTTCTCATCCTTCTCTTTTTGAGATAAGGTAGTAGCTCAGGCTAGCCCCAAATGCATGGCGATCCTCTTGCCTCAGCCCCTCAAGTACTGGAATTATAGGCATGGAGTGCTATATACCTGGCTTGTGTTTACTGAATCTTGATTTCTATCTAATATTTTAAAATTTTAGAATTCTATTTTGAAACTATGGAATTTTTACAAATCTTTTATCTGTCAGACACTGCGAACAGACCTACAATGAGTAGATGACTTCCTGGATACAGACCTTCACTGGGTGGTGGTGACACACGCCTTTAATCCCAGCACTCGGGAGGCAGAGGCAGGTGGATCTCTGAGTTTGAGGCCAGCCTTGTCTACAGAGAGTTCCAGGACATCCAGGGCTACACAGAGAAACCCTGTCTCAAAAAACAAAAGAACTCCCCCAAAAATATAGATTCTGACTGCCAGCAGACACACAGTTAGGATCTCTGCAGCATAGTGTCTGTTATGGTTTGAAAAGCTTTCCAGATAACTGTGCTGTGTGCCACTTGTGCGAACCCTCACTGCAAATCTAAGAGGACTTGGGAGGCCTCGCTTTGGTGTCCGATGGCTCACGAACCCTGCAATATCTCAACAGCTCATTATTTGTGGACTTGGAAAAATTGACGTGAGTGACTGGAAAGTCAACACCCGGCTAAAACACTGCACAGCAGACAGCAACGTAGTCAAGTGGTTCTGGAAGGCTGTGGAATTTTTTGATGAAGAACGGCGAGCACGGTTACTCCAGTTTGTGACAGGGTCCTCTCGGGTGCCTCTGCAGGGCTTCAAAGCACTACAAGGTGAGATGTTGAGGGGTGGGCACACAGGCACCAGGCCTCCTCCTGCAGGAGTGGGATGTGGTTGGGTCACAGCGCTTGGGATATATTGCTCTTTTACAATCCCAGTGGTTACGAAGATTGTCTTTATCTCTTATCTGTAACTCCCATCCTAGCTTTTTCCAGGGAACCTTTTCCAAAAGCCTTTTCCAGGCTTCTCTATGATTGTAGTGGGTGCAGAATGCTGTGTCCTGACTGATGGTCTGCTTCTCACTTTCTGGTCACCTTGCTTTAGTTCTGTAGGAGAGCTCATCCACTTCCATGTTCACATTGCAGCTGGGCAAAACCTTCACCCACCTGGAATGCCTCTTCTGCTTTTCTTCTAGTAGAGGGAGGCAGTGTGAATTGTGAAAGCTAACTGTTTGGTCAGAGAACTTTATTATATGACTTTATGAAACTGTACTTTTAATTATTAAACACTTATTTATTAATAACTATATCTACTTATAACATACACATAACTAACTACTATTCCTACAAATTCCTGCAACCCCTATAAATTCCTACAACCCCTAAAACCTAACCACTAAACCTATTGATAACTATTACAACTATTTTCATAAGGATACAGTCTCTGGGGCAGGTCCTCAGTCGTCAGGAACACAGTCTCGGGGGTAGACCCTTTAATGCACTTAGCAGTCTTTCTTCTGGAATATCTCAGACGCAGGTTCGTCAGGGTAAATTGGCTATGGCAGTCTCACCTTAAATGAGGCTTGAGGCTTTCTTCTCTCTGGGAGACCTCAGCATCTGTAGGCCACCTTACTTCCTTCGTATCAGCAACTCTGCCGCTCTGCCTCAGTCTTTAAAGCTGGCCACAGTTCCCTTCAAGCCACTGTTCGGACAGGTCAAACCCCTCTAGGCAAAAGCTGAGCCACAGGGTTTAGTCCTTGGCCTTTTGCTATCTTGCTGAGGCTTTATCTGCTCACCAGCTTCCTTCTGCCTCAGGGAAATCCAGCCATCAGTTCACCAGCACTTTCTTCAGCAGAACTCACTAGCATCAGAGCTCTCTAGTATGGGGGCCCTTTGGCTCCATCCATTTGTCCTTAAATAGGATCGCTCCTTGTTCCACCTGCTTCAGCAGTTGAAAACAATGCCAGGTCATAAAGTCTTTCCTTGTTTCACCTGGCTTCAACCTTCTTTTTCAGTCCATAGAGACTCCCCTCGTTTCACGTGACTTCATCCATAAGCTGATAAGCTAATTGCTCAAAGCCAAGTTGATCTTCATGCCCCGGATTAAGAGACTGTATCAGAAACCTAGATATTTACTAAATCTAAATTTATATTAATCTATCTTCCTACAACTTTAAACCATTGATTTATAACCATCTTCAAATGTTTGTTTGGTTTTTTTTTTTTGTTTTTTGAGACAGGGTTTCTCTGTAGCCCTGGCTGTCCTGGAACTCTGTAGGCCAGGCTGACCTCGAACTCACAGAGATCCTCCTGCCTCTGCCTCCCAAGTACTGTCATTAAAGGTGTGTGCAACCAACACCCGACCTCATTTTTTTAGAATTGTTTTCCTGTGGAATAAGCTGTTTGAGTTTTGGTTGAGTTGGTAACATTGCTAATGATTGTGGTGTGTCATTCAGTGGTCATTGCTTCCTTTACCTTTAAGCTCTGTTTTCAAAGCTGCTGGTAAGGAGGGAGAATTTGCAAAGTGAGACTGGTACATAATTCATCAGCAGTCACCCACAGAGCATGCAGAAAGCCTGTGTTTCTGTTTCCTATTTGGGGAGCTTGGTATTGTCTTCTCTTGTTTGTGTGGGCCATGTGTGCTACTGAAGTGTATCCTGTAGACTGCTTGTCTTTGCTCAGCTCAGTTTGAGTCATACATAAAGGTTAAATTTGCATTTGGTTGTCACTTTTCTAAATATGATTCAAATGTTTATTTTGGACATAATAGCATATGTCTATATTCCTATCCCTCTGGAAGCTGAGGCAGGAGGATCTTGAGTTTAAAACCATCTTGGGCTACACAGCAAGACCCTGTTTCAAAAATTAAAAAACAGAGTGAAGCCAAGTGCTGGTGGTGTGTACACCTTTAATCCCAGCACTCCACTCGGGAGACAGAGGCAGGCAGATCTGTGTGAGTTCGAGGCCAGCATGGTCTACAAAGCAAGTTCTCAGGACAGCCTGACAAACCGTGTTTCAGAAAAACAAAACAAAACAAAAAAGCAAAGCAAACCAAACCACATGTGTTGTGTACTGCATTTGCCCAAGTGACCTCCTAACTTTCTATGAGGCTGTGTTACACAGCGCTGGCAGAAGGACCTCAGCTAAGCCTTTTCTCAGACTGCAGTGCTGATTCTGTAGCACCAGGCCTTATCCTACGTCACTTACAACCTCCAAACCAGACTGCTTTTCCTGCATCCCCAAGTTAATGTGTGTGGGTGTGAGGTACTTCCCAGCCACTGTGGATTATGTTCCTGTCTGCTCTGAGGCTTTGGGGTGGACGAGTGCACCTGCTGTGATCTGACCCTCATTCCTTCTCTGCAGGTGCTGCTGGACCACGGCTCTTTACCATACACCAGATTGATGCCTGCACGAACAACTTGCCAAAAGCCCACACTTGGTGAGTTATTTTTGTAGCTTTTCCTCTGTCAGTGTAGGTAGGTATTAGTTTAAAAGAACTGAGCACCTCTTTTGAGTAATTTTAAAATTAAAATTACTCAGAATTCAGTAGGCAAACCCCAAAGTGATCTCTGCTTTAGAGGACCGCCAGCTTCTAACTTTCTGTATGACACGAAGGGTGCCGCAGCTGTGTGATCCTCCCTGGCTGCACCTATTAACTGGTTCTGAGAAAATGATAAAGTCTGATTTGCTTATTCACAGCTTCAATCGAATAGACATTCCGCCCTATGAAAGCTACGAAAAGCTCTATGAAAAGCTGCTGACAGCCATCGAAGAAACATGTGGATTTGCTGTGGAGTGATGAATGCCAAGGACTCGCCTAGACCTCTTATTTATCCCCTGGCCGACAGCCTCCTTCAGCAGCGCTTCAGAGAACGCTGGAACACAGGACAGCCCCTCCCCTGCCCCTTAGATTCTAGGACACTGTAAGGGGAAAAGGACAATTTTGAAATTCCTTTTCAAGGAAAAATAAAGGTCTTTATGCTTTGCCATGAGGACACACTCAGCTGCTATTTAAAAATTAATACCTTGAACCTAGAGAATGCTGACCCCTGCATTGCCACGGTTAGGCAATGTTGTACACTTACAGACTACTACTATTTTTATAAAAGGTTATCTGTTCAGATCGCTTCACAGACTCAAGTCTCCACAGCAAGACAACTCCAGCAGTTGGTACAAGTCACATTTCATTTTAATTGAATACATGATTTTTTGAACAGCTCCTATACTTGCTCTTTGTAAAAAACTAAATAGTTATTTTGAATTGTTCCACCTTTGTAAACAATTGGCTAAAGAGATCATTATCTTTATGAAATTAAGCCATTTTCATGTTTAGTTGTGTTTTTCTATAGCAGAGCATTATATTTTGCATTATGTGGGTCACTGTAGCTTAAGTGGGGTTTTATATTTTTCGAGTGTGACTTTCTTGGAAATTCCTAATGCAACCATTTAAACTGAGTTTATTTGCTACTCTCCCTGTTTTTAAGATGACTTAAAAAACAAAAACAAAAAACCTCATGTTCTTGAATCAAGAGGACCAGGTGTTTTGGATTTACTTTCATCTTAAATTGAAATACTGCATTTTTATAGCTTCTCAGTGTGTGATGGGTGGGACTGGGTTCAGCTGGTCTTTAATATGCTATTTCTATACACCAAAGTCTCTAATAAGTACATCTCACTTATATTTTAATTTTCTAAAAGGAAAATTTTTGCTCTAAAGATTGTTTAGCAAGCTTAGAGAGCCCTGCTTTTACCTCACTGGATGAACTGGAGGTGGTCCTGGGCATGGTGGGCAGGGAATGTCATACATGAGTGAAGTCAGGTGTGCTGACCATGCATACCTGTGATCCTTGATCCCTCGAGGCTGAGGCAGGAGAGCAGTTCAAGTTCAAGGCCAGCCTGAGCTACATAGCAGATCTTGCCTCAAATAAGAGTGACTCTAAGTCTATTGTACACTTTAAAACTGAAGAGTTCATTTAAAAATAAGGGAGTGGGCCCCTGGCTGCCACATTGCTCACTTCCAAGTGTTCAACTGGAGCTTTCTGGGTGTGTGGCTCGTCCCATGAACCAGAAGGTAACAAAAACTCGGGAGTAAGGGATTGCAACCATCAAAAATCACATTGGATTTTAAAATTCAACCACCAGAACAATGCACTATTATTTTTAAGCATTGGTGTGAAACAAGAATAGCAAAGTTTGTTGGTACAAGGGCATGAGCAGCACTTGACAGAAGCCGTAACTAAGCCTGGTGGTTGACATCTGTAATCCCATCATTGGGGAGGTAGAGGCAGGAGGATCAGGTCAAGGCCAGCCTCACCTACACAGTGGTTTTGAGGCTATGTGAGACCCTGACTCCAGGGAGGTGAGGAGCACACGTGACAGGGAGGCAGTGATGATGAGAGGCTACTTTCAGTGGTTTTCCCTGCGTGTGAAGCAGGCACATCCCATCGCTTTGAGTGCCTTTTAACTTTATAACAATGACTTGACAGAGCTTTAAAGGAAATCACTCTATTGAACAGTCTGCAGTAGCACATGACATCTGAAAACGTGAATTAGATTTTAATTTCAAAATTACATTATCTGATTATACTTCCAAACAGGTGCTAAGCAAACAAAAAGCCCCCATTGTCATTGAACCTGGACTTGCCTTGTGTTTAGTGTGCATATTTGTCTGTTTCCACGCACCCTTCCTCTAGTTGTGCAGTTTCACCATCCCCGTCCACGAGGAAAGCTGACCAGTGGTTGGTTACCTTGTGTGCTCACATGCAGTAAGAGGCCTCTATTTCTTGGCATGAAGTTTAAAGTAGTGCTGTGTATCTTGCACATTTTTTTTTTTTTGCAGCCCTATTGCTCTGTTTTTACAGTGCTCCCCCCAGCCCACTTGAATTTACAGGCCAGAGCACAAATCTCTCTTCTCCTAAATTCATTGTAAATTGCTTTGACAACACTAAATCTGCTCTGAACTTGCGCTGCATTACACAGAGTGCACTGAGGGATTGCCGCTCCCAGCGCCTGCAGCACAACCCTTGTCTTTCAGCTGCAGCTTACTGTCGGGGCCATGTGGGGTGGTTAATGTTCTCACACTAGGATGATGATTGTACCAAATGCTGAGTTGCTTATTCTAGATATAACTAGTCCACTTTATGTAATATTCTCCCTTTTCTCAAACTGACTTTAAAAACAAAATTTTATCATTTCCATTGTATTTATTACAGAATGTTTTAGCTTTGATATTCTTTGTATTTTCACTCATTTGGTATATGAGCTTTATCAATAACATCTGTATAAATGGGGTTTTTAAAAATTAACTATATGTATGTATGTATGTATGTATGTATGTGCCCATGCCGAAGTTGAGCAATAAAATGAATGCTGTTTGCACTGTCACAGCAGCGAATTTTTAAAAATATTGAGTTTTTTTTTTTTTTTTTTTTGGTTTTTCGAGACAGGGTTTCTCTGTGTATCCTTGGCTGTCCTGGACTCACTTTGTAGACCAGGCTGGCCTCGAACTCACAAAGATCCGCCTGCCTCTGCCTCCCAAGTGCTGGGATTAAAGGCGTGCGCCACCACCGCCCGGCTAAAATATTGAGTTTTTACTTGTTTTGAAAAATGAGTTTGGCTTTTCACAGGTGATAACACGGAGTCTTGAAATGAAAAGAATGTTGCTTCAGGGCTTCAGAGAGTCGGGGACCAAGCTGCCATGATGGGGAGCAGAAGGTGAGTGTTTTTCTACTGTGGCAGCTGAGAAGTCTCTAGTGGTTGTTGGAGGCTGGTCTGTGGTTAGTGGAGGGAAGTACATTTATCTACAACCAGGTCTGCTGGGGTCTGGAGGGCAGAGCTGTGATTGGTAGATGACCTAACCTTTGCCAGCATGCCCTGGTGTCGAACAGTAAAATCTTCCAAATGAAAAGGAGAGATGAGTTACAACTCTTTGAATGCCAGTTAATAAGAAAGTACAGCTAATTACATAAGTAGAAAAGAATTGCATGTGGCTTCATTTTTCACCTATGCGAAATCTCTACATAGCAGAGGTTGCAACACAATGGAACATCTGGAAAACAGTAAACAGCAGTGACATGTGACAGTTCAGAGTGTCGTGTAGCTACTCCTTCAGTTCTTCCCTCCAAGGCATGCTCACAAAGTCTTGAAAGGTTATTGCAGTGGTAAAGATCTGCTGGTGCAGAGACTTTTTCAGGGGAGCTGCACTCAGTGATAACTTTCTTGTGTCAAACCCCATCTGGATGGCTTCTCAGCATCGTGCTCCTGTAAACAGCCCCAAGAAACTTGCTGGTTCCCCAGTGGATGGAATTGCTGCTTTATTGCCAATGTTCTGAGGTGAAGAAATGTATGTTTGTTCATGTCTTCCCATTAAATGGACATGCTGCACTTTTTAACGTTCTGCTTTACACTGCTGTTTATTGGCTTTATCTAAAAGTTATAGTACATTAAAGAAAGACCTTTGGTATTTAGTAGAACAGAAATCAAACCAGTTTGACTGCTTTGTACGAAAGTAGTTCTGCTTTGTGGTAACCAGTATTTCGCCCCTATTTATAACAAAGGGTAAACATGTTCCCCATGTTTGGGTTTTCTACCCAGATAACCATAGCAGGACAGCATGAGGTCAAGAGACTAGTCACAGGGTAGGTGGAGATAGTTTACACAGGAGGGTTATTACCCTTCTATGTTAATACTCTAAACTGGTTTGTCTAGTTATAGTTAAAAGCTATTGCATTTAAAAAGTAACTTCCCAGGGCTGCAGAGATGGCTCGGTGGTTAAGAGCACTGACTGTTCTTCCAGAGGAATCAGGCTCAAATCCCAGCACCCACATGGCAGTTTACAACTGTTAACTCCAAGATCTGACATCCTCACACAGACATACATGCAGGCAAAACACGAATACATGTAAAATAAGATAAAAAAATAAATGTAATTTCCCTGAGAAGCATGGTGGTGCAAGCCTATATAATCCCAATACTCAGGACCCTACAGGAGGGTTGAAAATCTGAAGCCAGCCTGAATTACAATACGAAGGCAAAATTTTTCTCTGTTCAAGTTCTGTAATTTTCCATTGTGCTAGGCTAAGCTGATGGCTTCAGGTGATTGTTAACTTGATGGCTTTTGTTTGTGCTTGGGATTAAAGGCATGCACTGCTCCACCCAGCCTACCACCATCCAGAGTCAGCACAGCGCTTGAGTGCTTAGTAAGAAGCCACTCATCCCTGAGTGGAGACCCTCTTCTGGCCAGAAAGTAGATGAGGCTAGGGAAGCGGAAGTCAGCTGTCACCACAGCAGATGAGGACTTTAAGCTCCCGAATCCCACACTAGCTATCACTGGCTTTATCCACAGCCTGCTAGACGCTGTCCTTGGTCCTGGATGTTCCCCTAGCAGTCAGTAACTTTTGTTGACCTCCACCTGTTGGCTGGCAGGACTTGCTTTCCTCAGGTTTTAGGTTATAAATTCATAAGCAGTAAGCTTTAAGAAAAACAGTTTTTATTTTTTAAAAATTATAAGTTTGGAATGAATAAGGCATTCTGATTTAGACTGTTTACTGGCTCAGGTCTAGCTCTGTCATATTAAGGTCTCTAGAAACTTCACCTATGAAGTCTGGCCTCTTGGGAAAGGACTTTTACTGTATTGGTAGGAAGCCAGCTGCAGGCGAGCTCTGAAGCGCTCAGCTTCCAGTTCCCGGAAGAAAGCATCGTCGTCGCTCTGGGTTATCATGTGCTGCAGCTGCTGAATCTCCCTCTCCATCTTAGCTCTCAGCTCCCTCTTCACCTTCTGTAATGTCTGAAAGAGAACGCAGTCGGTGCACAGCTCCTGACTCCTCTCCCCCACCCCCACCTGCCTGCTCTTAACAGGCTCCTCCAGAGAGTTTAATAATTTATCAGCTCTCTTCCAAGACCACAGCATGTAATGTTAGAGCTCATCAGGTATTTGGGTGTAGAGATGGATTCTCTTATTTGTATTCTCTCCATTCTCTTAAAGTTACAATGATATTTTCTGTTTCCTTTTAGGAGTTAAGTAATTCCTGTTAATTATTACCTGAGCCTGGGATTTCTCTCTGGCTTTGAGTTCCTGATGTTCCTGTGATATGGCTTCTGCCAGCAATGAAAACTGTAGGGAAGAAAAAAACAAATCTTCCATCACAATGCAATTATTCTTAATATTCCATCTTACCACGTAATGGAAATAGGGTGGCATACATTGTGTACCGTGGCCAAGGACTACTTATTTTGTCTTAAATTTTCATTAGAAATAACCACTACAGCCTCCACAGTTCTGCAAGCTCTGCAATAATTTGCATATTAACCAGAAATGAACTGAGCCAACCGGACAGGTGGTTGGATCAAGTGCTAATGGTGGCGACAGCAAGCCCACCTGGTCCTTATAGTAGTTTTCCATCGAGTCCAGCTCATTCTGGTGGTGTCTCTTTTCTTCATTGCGTTTCTCTCTGGCATACTTTCTTAGATCTCGTAGTCTTTGTTTCTGAATCTGTAAACCTTCTTCAAACAGTTTCTTAAAGATCTGTTGGTTATTTAATCATAAATTATATTGCATTTCACAAAGGCTTTTCAAAAAAACTCTCTTAAAATGTGTATACATAAGTAGATTTTAATAGACCCAGAATTGTGGAACCAACACTAGATTCAAACATTTCCATCACCTCAGACATGAAGTCCACGTTCAGCAGCACTCCTTGCCCTTCTCTCCTGTCTATGCATTTGCCTATTCTGAGCATGGCCTTACCCGACTGACATCCTTTGAAGGTCAGATTCCCTGGTTGTCTCATATTCTTGTCACTGTACCATGTGAATATAAATTTAGTTCACAATTTTTTTTTTGAGACAGAGTTTCTCTGTGTAATAGCCCTGGCTGTCCTGGACTCACTCTGTAGACCAGGCTGGCCTTGAAGTCACAGAGATCCACCTGCCTCTGCCTCCCAAGTGCTGAGATTAAAGGAGTGTGCTACCATATCCAGCAATTACAGTTTTAAACTGCCGTGTGGGTGCTGGGATTTCAACTCAGATCCTTTGGAAGAGCAGCCAGTGCTCTTAACCACTGAGTCATCTCTCCAGCCCCAAGTTCACAAATTCTTAAACTGATAGGCATGTGATGGAGTGATGTTAAGCATTCTAAATGTTAATTAATTGGTCCTGCTTGCTGTCTGTTACTTACATTGTCTCTGATTGGTTGAATAAAACACTGAGGCCTGAGATTGGGCAAAGACAGAGAAGGTGGGACTAAGGTGCACAGGCTTCTGAGAGAGAGCATCAAGGGAGAAGCCAGGAGCAGGCAAGGACACACAGCATGGGTTAGAGAAAAGAAGATCATTCCATGTGGCCTGGAACATCGGCTTAGCGTGGAGAATAGCAGTCCAAAGGGACGTGTGTATATATGGGTTTATATTTGGGTAATAAAATTATGAGCTAGCTTAGATGGGCTAGGATTGCACAATTCAGGCCAAGGCTTGTTAAAATCCATGTGGTATCTGTGTGCTCATTTATAATGGCAGGTTAAGGATTAACAGCCACCGAACCAATTATACTATAAATACTAGCAAATATTTAATTAGCCATTTTTTTTCTACAGGCATGGGCCGTTTTTAGCTGTTTTGGCTGCTATGTGGGACACGCACACATGGACACGCCCACGCACACATCCAAAATTACTAACCCTATACAGCATCCTGGTAACCTTTCAGATGGTACTGCCAGACTTTCCCAAAGCAATCACATCTTTACACAGCCCCACCAGCCCTGCATGAGTGTTCCATCCTCTCTCTGTCTTCACCAGCTCTTCTCTTTAGGTAGCCATCCAGTGGGTGTGAGTGGTGCCTGCTTACTGATGAAGGGTGCTCAGCACCCTCTCATGTACCAATAATTCCTTACTGCCTTCAGAAAAGAATCATCAAGCATCCATGTATGTAACAAGATAGAAACATACATCCATGTATGTAACACAAGATGGAAACATGCTTCTGCATCTCACTTAAGTATTCAGTCCAAGGTGGGAAGGGTCAGCATTTGGACAGCCACCATAAAGCAACTGTTCAAGAGATTTGGACATGTCCAGTTGTCTTCCCTTCATAAGGAGGAATTCTTGATAAAAGACTACTGCAGACAGCACACATTTGTTACCGTATTACATTAGGCAAATTACTTAACCTCCCAAAGCCATAGCAGTATCTTCCTCATACTTTGGTTTGTATTTAACCCAGTTTAACTATGATGAAGTTTTACTATAGAAATAAAATTAACCAGTAATTTGAAGTCCCCAAACATTGATTAGGATAGAACATATCAGTGTATCTTGTAAGAACAGCTCCCAGCACAGCAATTCCTTGCATGTCTTTCAGTGCAAGCATACCTTAATTTGTGTCATCTGCAACTGTGCTCAAAAAGAGTGTAGATGTAGGAGGTCAGAGGAAACTAAGGCTGTGTGTTAAGAGGAGGACCGTGAAGACTAAGAGCGGATAGGAATGCAGTTGGGCAGAGAATAGCACAGTCCTGCTGGCTGCATTTGGGACTTAGATTTGGATTTGAGATCCAAATCGAGGTAAGAGTTGTAGACAAGGAAATTGGTCTTGAAACATAACACAAGTTCACCTTAGCAGAGCTAGACAGAAAGATACACATACCATTTCTTCCCGGGTTCTCATCCTCATCATTTTTGCACGTAACTGAACTCTGTAATCATCATAATATTTTCGGGCAAGAACAATTTGTTGACGATTCTCTCTTATCTTTGATTGGGTCAACCTTTGTCTATGAATTCGGTCCTTGAAGTCTTGCTAGGGAAGAGGGAAATAAGGCAAGCAGAAGGCCGGCTTGAGCGGTCATGTTCACCCCTCAGCTCCCCATCATGAAAGATGCCTTCCATATGTAATCTGGGCACGCAGGCGAGACCACTAGACCAAACAAGTGCTTCCTCCCTCAATCTGAAGAGCAGTACTGCCAGCCCCACCGTTTCTGAGCCAAGGGCTTCATCTTTTGTCCCTATTGGGTCAGATGTCCTTGACTCACAATGAAGATCCACAGGCAATTTTTGAGATGGGTTTTAAAAAACTATGTAAGATTAGCATTTCCATGACTTAGCCCTACTCCATACCCAACTAAGGATTTAAAAATATCTTCCTTTGGCAGACTAACATCTACCATTTCCCTTCACTATATTAACTGGGGACAATATTAAGTAGGATTGCCAATCCAAATTATAGCTGACACTCTACCTGGGATCTGAGAAGACAGACTGAAAGGCGCTAAGATACAATTAGTAAACACCTACATGGACTGTGGAGGTCAAGAGACAGAAATGGGATAAAATTTCAGCTGTGCCTTTTCCTCATCAAAGAGAAAGC
Source organism: Lophiomys imhausi (assembly GCA_907164525.1). Lineage (NCBI taxonomy): Eukaryota > Metazoa > Chordata > Mammalia > Rodentia > Muridae > Lophiomys > Lophiomys imhausi. The sequence continues at coordinate 198,037 of CAJQZJ010035090.1, read as the reverse complement.
CAGGCAACTCACATTACATCTGAAAACTTAGGTTTTCATCTCAGAAAATACCATCTCTAATTTGTTACTATAAAGAAGTGAGAACCAGCCATATGGCAGGGATAAAGAGTTCTACATCCAACTGGTGGATGTGTTTTCAGTGCTGAGTCCATGGAATGTGGCGTATATTTTCCCCATCATCAAGTCTCAGTTAAAGCCCTAGATTCCACTCCCACAGGCAAATGCTAGAGTCTATTACCTAGTTAGTGCCAATAAAGAAAAGAATTACACTGCTTGGTTTGTTCTTGACATACCAGTCTCTTGTTATGTTCATATTCTTTCTTGGCAAGAGCAGTAAGGAGGTCATGCCTTCTCAGAGCTTCTTCTATCTTTAAGGTGAACACAAAGCAAGGAGGTAAATGATGCTGTTCAAGACAAATTCTCCCTGTGTGTATTGGTACGTTTATGCTTCAAATGGACAGTCGCTTACTTTGTCCTGGAGTTTCTTCTTTGATCGGTTTTCTCTCTGTGCTTCCCTTTTGAGTTGTTCAACCTGTGCGATTTGCTGTTTCCACATTTTGGTAAGTGTTGGGTCAGAAACATAGAGAAACGGGAACTGCTCCAGCATCAGGGGCAGGAGACTGTGTTCGCTGACTGTGAGGAAATGAGAGGTGCTGTTAATCTGACCAGCCTGCTAGACTAAGCTAATCTCAGGGCTGTGGTCCTAAAACGAACCATCTGGAATGTCCTTGCTATGTTTGTATTCCTAGTGATGAGAATGAAAAGCTTAAAAGTTCCGACTACACTCTTCAGTAGTTCATCCTAACTCCGTAGCAGCTTTAGGGCCTGTGGGCAGAGACTTCCTGTGTGTGAAAATGGAAGATTTTTAGCTTCCTGGTAGGCATATGGTTAGGAAAAAAAGGTCTCTGTTGGGATATAGTTGGAAGCCTGGCATTTCACCTGACCTTGTTTCCTTGCAGCAAGACTAACTCAGGAGCACCAACTGTCAGCCTACAGGAGCTGGGCAGGCCATCTGCTTGCCGTAGAGCCTCACTTACCTTCTACCAGTTTCCTAAAAACAAATGGAGCAACAGACAAAAAAAAAGGGGGGCAGCGGGGGGGGGGGGGGCTAGAATGAGTGAAGAGAGAGGTCCCTTCTGAAGCAGCAATCCCCTGGAAATTCTTTTGGTGTCCAGAGATGACCCCATAAAGCCAGCCCCTCATTTAGGAGTCTGGTTCTAGCCATAGAAACCCAGCCATAAGGGTTTCAGTAATACAAGAAAGGCTTTTCTGCAGCTAACTGGTGGGTGTCCGTTTCCAACAGCCTGTAGAATGCAGCATTCGCGTCCAGAGGCTGCCAGTTGGCGTGCAGGACATCTGAGGCTCTTACTTGGAGCTGCTTTGCTTGACTTCAGGAAACCACCTTTTGGTCTTGGAGCTGCACTTTTCCTGGAGTAAATCTTGTGGGCCTGACTGTCTTTTGGGGTTCCTTTACAAATGGCTTCTCTGTATGATTTTTCCTTAGAGGCAGATAAAAGAGGACAGAAGTAAGAAAAGGGTATAAAAACTCTTTTCTACAATCCTCTCAAACAACATACTAACAAAGCAGCTCCACTTAGGCAGTTGCTTTTTTAATAGGTTTTCTCCCCCAACAAACTAACCCTTGTTCCAGCTTTAGTAACCATAGTCCCACACCCTAAAAACATCTGCTATTCTAATTTTAATGTACTGGTTTCTTTGACAACCTTTTTTCTGTACATTAAAAAAATTCAAGCATTTCTCAGTATGCCTTTAAGTCTACTGTATTTCTGCTCTGCTTTCATTAGTGTTTCAGCATACGCACTTCCCTGCTTCCATTTAGTTTGGGAACCACTTTTTTTCTGGTTGGTTGGTTGGGGATTTGTTTGAGACAAGGTCTGTTTACTCCTGGTTATCCTGGGTCTCAATATATAGACGACTAGGCTGGCCTCAAACCACAGACATCCTTGTCCTGCTTCCACTTCTCAAGTGCTGGGATTAAGGGTACACACCACCACACACAGCCGGGAACCATCTTTTGAAGGGCAGAAAGCAAGGACTTGGGTTTCTCACAGACAGGTACACAGTGCTTGGGGTTCCTGCCTCTCCTTCCTTCTCTTTGTCAACCCTTTACAAACAGGTGTGCATGAATCTTTAAGGCCAAACAAAGTCTAGGCAGAAGGAAAAACACTAGCCAAAGATATCGAAAAGTACAGAGTCATTAGCTCTTAGGAGAAGCCAGGATTTCATTTCACAATGTAATATTTCCTTCAATTCTTGGAATACTCAAGTAGCTCAGATACAAGACTATCTTTGGCATTTATCACAGGTGGAGACTTTTACCCACTGTTTCCTCCTCCTCATCACTTATCCCTTGAAGTCCAATGTTCTTTTGAACTCTATTTTTTCTTAGTTCCCGTTCAAATGCTTCAGTTAATGCCTAGAAAGAATAAGGTCATATAATACAGTTGTTGGAAAATACAAATATAAATGAAGGGGAAAAATTAATCTGGATTCTTATTCTTAAAAAAAACAGAAAAAGAAAAGAAAAAAAAAACTATGCTCCCAACCGCCTCCTCCCCCCACCCCCAAACAGGGTTTCTTTGTGTAACAAACAGCTCTAGCTGTCCTAGACTTGCTCTGTAGACCAGGCTGGCCTTGAATTCACAGAGATCCACTTGCCTCTGCCTCCCGAGTGCTGGGATTAAAGGCATGTGCTACCACACCCAGCCCAACTGCCTCCTTTAATGAGTAACTTTCTCATCCCATTATATCTTTCCTAATTCCCTTTACCTCTGCCTTCTGTCTGAAAACAGCAAGCCACACTGACCTCCTCTTTCTTCATCCCGACTAACCAGGTTATTTTCTGATGATTCCATGATTGTGTCTCTAGTGAGGACATGCGCTATATTACATAATTCTCTGCCATCCATTCAGCTCAGGCATACTGAATGCACTTTAGACCTTTGATCAATGGTGTGTGCGCTCACTGTAACATCTAGCTGAGGGCAAATGGCATTTTCCTGATGCCCCACAGTAGTCAAGAAATCAGGGCCTACCTTTGCTTGGAATTGGGAGGTGTCTGTTCTTTTAGACTTGTGCTGTTTCCTCTCTCTCTCTAATTGTCTGTATCTGTTTACTGAGGATGGCGACAAAGAATAGGACCTGTAACTTGACTTTCTGTGTATGAAATATCCTGCAACAGAAAAGCCAATCACCATTACTTCCCGACAGTCTAAAAACAATGGGAATGACAAGCTGATGTGCTAAGTGTGTTCTCACATGGAGCTGTACACCAAACAAACACAGTTAGGGATAGGGTGGAAGGGTACCTGCTGTCTAAGCATCAATTTAGGTCACCAGCACTCATGGAAGAAGTTGGTGTGACAGAGCGACTCTAACTCCAGCTTAGGCCAGCCAACCTTACTAAATCTGTGGGTTCCTGGCTCAGACAGGAGAACCTGCCTCAAAATATAACTAGAGCAATTGAGGGAGAAACCTGATGTTGGCCTCTGGCCTCCACACGCATGCATACATGTCCACACAAACACATGTGCCCATGTCCACATGAACCACACACACACACACATTTGTGTAGTTAAGTACATGGGCATTAAATATTCAATTTTGGGTTGAATTCAGCATGTGGAATGCATGCTATGCATAAAGTTCTATGGAAAGTAAGAGCCCTTGGTTATGAGGCATGTAACTGTAGGCCGTGTCTTTTACCTGTCTAGGTCCAAGGATGGAATGTAAATACCTACACAGCACATGCTTACAAGAAGGTAACATGGCTAAACACTGAGTCCTCTACTGGACAGTTATACTCATGCCGTGCTAATGGCCACACTGTGGATTCAGCTATACAGCAGCTCAAATGAACGAAGTGGATCTTTAAATATCGAACATTTCCTATGTTAACAGAACAAAGGAAGATGCGGGATATGTACAGTGTTACTATAAATTAAAAAAAAAAAACAGTATATTTAGACAAGTAATAAATAAGCCGTGGCAGTATAGAAATATCAGTAAGAAACAATACCAACTTGAGTTTGCTATTATTTTTGATCCTTGTGTAAAACGAAACTACCATTAACACATGAACTACCTGAAGAGTCAACATCGACACCACACGCCTGGCCTCTCTGGGCTGAGTACCTGGCCTCGGCTTCTTTGGTCCATACTCCATGATGCTGTCACTATGCTGCGACAATGTCTCCTCGTTTCCACTGTGCACTTCTTCATCTCCAGGGTTGCCATCTTCATCATCACTATTGTCTGCTGTTCGTTCACCCAGGGCATTTTTTAACATCTATTGAGAGAACTCTTTCAATGTCTGTCCTTGACTTCAGCAGGAAGTGGCAGAGAGCAGGCCTTCTAAAAGTTGCCTCTGACAGTTGCTGATACCAGGCTTTTAGATGTTTATGCATGCATCTTACACACTTACACCTTTTATTTCACTTACTTTATGTACTCATTTTGAGATAGCATTTCATTGCACAAACCAAGCAGGCCTGGAACTCAGGGTGTTCCTGCCTCAGTCCCCTCAGTGCTGGGATCAGAGGTGAAGTGACAGTCACCTTTGTACTCATCATTTGAAGTACGGGGAGGTACACTGAAAGTGTCTAAAAGAGGCTGGAGAATCTCATCAAGTTCAAGGCCAGCCTGGTCTGTGTACGACGTTCTAGACCATCTAGGGCTACATAGTGAGACTGAGACCTCATGTTTTTTAAAAAGACAATCAGTGCTAAACCCACTCAACTTCAATAAACTTTACAGAAAGTCACATATTTAATGCAATCATTCAAGGTTGCTACCCCACCACTTGAGAATCTTTGATCCAATTTTATACCATATCTGTCTTTGGTAACAAAGGTGTACAGATGTATACACATTTTATACACATAACAAAGGTGTATAAAAATAAATGGTTTAGCCGGCGCACGCCTTTAATCCCAGCACTCGGGAGGCAGAGGCAGGCAGATCTCTGTGAGTTTGATGCCAGCCTGGTCTACAGAGTGAGCCCAGGACAGTCAGGGCTGTTACATTGAGAAACCCTGTCTTGAAAAACCTAAAAAAAATAAAATAAAAAAATAAATGGTTTAACATAATTATACTAAGTGATTCTATTCTTATCAGAACTCAATAAAATTTAGATAAATCTATGCCATATTTGGTTTTATAAGGAAGGTGAGGTGCCATTGTTTATGTCCTTCCTGCTTTATTTGTGAAAAATTTTTAAAAATTCACTCTGGCCGGGCAGTGGTGGCGCACGCCTTTAATCCCAGCACTTGGGAGGCAGAGGCAGACGGATCTTTGCAAGTTCGAGGCCAGCCTGGTCTACAAATTGAGTCCAGGACAGCCAGGGCTATACAGAGAAACCCTGTCTCGAAAAACCAAAAAAAAAAAAAAAAAAAATTCACTCTGTAGTGACCAGGCTGGCTTCTACTTAAAAGAGACCTGACTGCCTCTGCCTCCAGAGTACTGGGTTAAAGGCGTTCTCCACTACCACCCAGAAGACAGCTCCTCTCCCGATACCTAACCCTAGGTTTCATGCCCTGCTACGGGATCAGTGCCTCCCGCCAAAAGGCTAACCCCAGAAATCCCAGCCAAGGTTAAAAGACGAGACTTGCCCAGTCTAGTTCAGAGAGCCGCAGGGAGAGCTTCTCCGACACCGCACGCAGTTCTTGTTCTGATAACTGCTTCCTGACCTGAGGAGAAGGCAGACACTCTGAGGGGGCCACAGCGCTGTCTTCATTTCTGTAATAAAGTGGCCACATGACAATTAACTTGCCAAGTATACACTACTTATTTCAAAATGACTATGATATACAATTTAATGGGGGCTGGAGAGGTGGCTCAGCAGTTAAGAGCACAGGCTGCTCTTCCAAAGAACCCAGGTTCAAATCCCAGCACCCACATGACAGTTCACAGCTGCCTGTAATGGCTGGGCGTGGTGGCGCACACCTTTAATCCCAGCACTCGGGAGGCAGAGGCAGGTGGATCTCTGTGAGTTCGAGGCCAGCCTGGTCTACAGAGTGAGTCCAGGACAGTCGAGGATACACAGAGAAACCCTGTCTCAGAAAACCCAACAAAACAAAACCACTTTAACAAATGTTTCATTCTGGTTTCCAAAGGCTAAAATTTTAAAGTATACTCTTTTTTTTAAACAAGGAGTGTTATTATCAGGGGTAGTGACTTGCCACAAGCATGTCTCCATCCACCTTTACATGGGTTCCAAGGGTCAATCACAGGTCACCAAGACATCATCTCACCAGCCCCTTGACTTTTCAAAGCCCTTTACCACAGACGGCAAGCACTGATGTTCACAGCGTTTTCCTTTAGGAAGGAACTTTACCTGTTTCCTTTAGAAAGCTTCCTTGTCCTGGGGCTTTGACTCAGGGTTACACATGTTTCCTGTTCATCATCTTTAGATAACATGGAAGTTAAGAAAACTCTATCATCTGGCTCCTAATCAAACAGAAAAAAGATTATTTGAGAAACTGAGGAGATGGCTCTGTCAGTAAAGTGCTTGCCATACAAGCATGGAACCAGAGTTCAGTTTCCAGCACCAAGAAGCCAACAGAAACTGTCCAGAAACACTCAAAGATGAAACCCCCTACAACACAAATGCTTAGCATTTTTAATAACATTTCTTTTTTTTTTTTTTTTTTTGGTTTTTCGAGACAGGGTTTCTCTGTGTATCCTTGGCTATCCTGGACTCACTTTGTAGACCAGGCTGGCCTCGAACTCACAAAGATCCGCCTGCCTCTGCCTCCCAAGTGCTGGGATTAAAGGCGTGCGCCACCACCGCCCGGCTTAATAACATTTCTTAACCTTAGAGGGAACAGTCTAGAAAACACTTTGTTTTTTCTTTGGAGAAAAGGTGTCATAAGCTGGTTTGGAGCTCACTAGGTAGCCCAGGCTGGCTTAGCACTCACAGCCCTGATCTCTCAGCCTCTCACATGCTGGGATTGCAGGCTTGTATCACTACACCTGGCTAGAAAATACTTCTCGTGGTAAAGCAGAATTCATTTGGTATTTGATATCTTCAATAATTTCACTTCACCCTCTCTGTCTCTTTTTTTGTTTGTTTGTTTTTGTTTTTCGAGACAGGGTTTCTCTGTATAACAGCTCTGGCTGTCCCAGACTCACTTTGTGGACCAGGCTGGCCTCGAACTCACAGAGATCCACCTACCTCTGCCTCCCAAGTGCTGGGATTAAAGGCGTGCGCCACCAACGCCCGGCTCTCTGTCTCTTAAATTGGTTACTTTCTAGTAAATACTCACATACGTTTTTATACTTCTTTTTCTTGTTTTGTTTTGTTTTTTAAATAGTCTTGCTCTGTAGCCTTAGCTGGCCTGGAATTCACTGTGTAGACCAGGCTGGCCCTATACAGATCCCTCTCTGTCCTCACACTCCAAGCCCTGGGATAAGGATGTTTAATACCATACCAGGCTTTTTACTCCCATTAAAAAAAAAAAAACCTTTTTAAAGTGAAGTATGTGTCTCCCATTCACCCAAGGGAAGAAACAGCATATTAGCAAACACTCAGAATCCATCCCACCAACCCCCAAGACTCTGCCAAAGGTAAAGTTTTTCCAGGAAATTAGGGATAAGATGATAGTATGAAAAAATAATTTTTTTCAAGGAGAGAAGAAACAAATAGGCCAAGATATTAAATGCTTTATGCTAAACAGTGACAATACGGGATTGTTCTTGTCTTTATAATTTGTAAGGATTTCATTAGCTTGTCCAGACATTTATGCTATGGTCTAATTCTGATCCTACAATTGCACTGCAGCCTCAGACAAGGCACTGACTTCTCTAGATCGCTGTCCTATGGGAGTGCAGTTCCTACTTCACAGCCGTTTTAAGGAATAAATTATCCAATACCTATAAAGTACCCAGAACAGAAAATAAATGTTTTATATGTGCTGGCTCTAGTTTTCCTCATGCTGTTCTTACCCCTAGCTGCCTAGGATAACAGCATACAGGGGGACACAGAGGTCAACTTTTTTCTTTTCATTTAAAAATTATTTTATTGCTGGGCAATAGTGGTGCACATTTTATGTTTTATAATTTATTTACGTGCATTGATGTTTGCCTGCATGTATGTCTGTGTGAGGGTGTTAGATCTTGGACTTAGAGACAGTTGTGAGCTGCTACGTGATTGCTGGGAATTGAACCCAGGTCCTCTGGAAGAGAAGCTAGTGCTCTTAACTGCTAAGCCATCTCTCCAGCCCAGTGCTGCACACCTTTAATATCAGCATTTGGGGAGGCAGAGGCAGGTGGATCTCTGAGTTTGTGGCCAGTCTGGTCTACAGAGTGAGTTCCAGGACAGAACAGAGAAACCCATCTTGAAAAACCAAAATAGGTCAGGCGTGGTGGCCCATGCCTTTAATCCCAGCACTCGGGAGGCTGAGGCAGGCGGATCTCTGTGACTTTGAGGCCAGCCTGGTCTACAAAGGGAGTCCAGGACAGCCAGAGCTGTTACAAAGAGAAACCCTATCTGGAAAAACCAAAACAAAAATTTTTTTTTGAAGTTTGAAGTACTTTTAAGGCTGTAGCAGGCACAACTCTGTGAGTTCAAGGACAGCTTAGTCTACAGAGCAAGTTCCTGGCTGACTGGTCAGGATTATACATAGTAAGACCCTGTCTCAAAAAAAATAAGATATTTTGTTTTTTTCTTTCTTTTTATTTATTTTATATTATTCTGGCACATCCTTTGATTAATGTAATATACTTGTCAGCCATTCTAGCAGAGACCTCTTTAAGTAGACGGACTTCTGGGCTGGGTTACAGATAGTGGGACTGCGTGAACTGAGCATGTGCAAGGCTCTGGGTTCAATCGCCAGCATCAAAAACAAGTAATATATGGACTTGTAGTTACAAGAGAAACTTCCCACTTACCGCAGACAGCGCTGAATGCTCTCCAGAAGTCACTGCAGATGAATAGTGACTGGAATGGAGGTACTCCTTCCCCATGGGGCAAGGGGCTCGAGGCTCAGAAGGATGGTAAGGAGGATGTAAGGGAATGGCCGCGCGGATCGGCTCACCTAATTTCCTGGCACTTGTAAACATTCTCACAGGAGTTTCTGCTGCTAAGGGAAATTAAAGTGGATCTTACAATGGAATCCTTGAAAATGAATTATTTTACATACACACACACACAAACACAATCACACATGCTAGGGGAATTCATGTGTGAGATGCTGAGGACTGAACCTACAGCCTCATGTGTAGGCAAGCTCTTCCACTGAGCTCTACCCCAGGCCAGGAGTGTCTATATAATTTGTTTTCTTTTTGAAGGAGGGTCTCACCCTACATACAGCTTTACTGTCCTAGAATTCACTCTATATTCCAGGCTGTCCTCACACTTTGCCCACCAATCCACCTGCCTCAGCTTCCCCAAGTGCTAGGATTACAAGCATCAGCCACCAGGCTCAGTTTAGGAATATATTTTTTAAGTTAATTAGAGCAGAGCACATAGGCTGACAAGATGGTTCAGCAGGTAAAAATGCTTGCGGCCAATCCAGATGATCTGAGTTCAATCCCCAGGACCTACAGTGGAAAGAGACATCTAACCAGTTGCTCTATAACCTACATGTGGGCATGTGGGCACGCATGCGCGCGCACACACACACTGCTGCAGTAGCGTAAAGAATTAAAACCCCATTCAGCTCACCTTCTTCAAAAGCTGTCCCATTCTTGCACAGAAAACTCGATGAGCCAGGGTTCAACACTTCCTCATAAGGCTTAGTGTGTGGTGAAGCCCCGGCTTTTCTAGACTGTGTGTCACCTGGGAAAGAGAATGTTAAGGCTAAAGTTTTTTTTTTTTTTTTTTTGGTTTTTTCGAGACAGGGTTTCTCTATTTAACAGCTCTGGCTGTCCTAGACTCGCTTTGTAGACCAGGCTGGCCTCGAACTCGCAAAGATCCGCCTGCCTCTGCCTCCCAAGTGCTGGGATTATAGGCGTGCGCCACCACCGCCCGGCTAAGGCTAAAGTTTTAAACTACCAAAGAAGTTTGCTAAATATATTAAAAGTTAAGAGGAACAACAAGCTCCAGTATATACTGTCCCAAATGCTCCAGAGGCCCACTGCCATTCTGTAGTAAGAGGCCATGCTCACAGCGGGTGCATTCATTCTTACAGTGCTGTGTGACTTTGCTCCACAGCCGTCTGAGCAGACATGCCGCTGTTACGAAGTCGGGTTATGGCAAGTACCATTACCTAAGACTTAGGATTCAGAAACTGAAGCCTAAATCATGTCTGAGAAAGTGTATGAATGTATCTGATGCCTTAATCTAAATAAAAAAGGAAGCTGCCCCTCTGTCACATGAAATCAAACACCATACCCAGTCTCCTTTTTGTTTTTATTTTTATTTTAGTTAATTAATTAATTTTGGTTTTTTGAGACAGGGTTTCTCTGTGTGTAGCCCTGGCTGTCCTGGATTTACTTTGTAGACCAGGCTGGCCTTGAACTCACCACCTGCCTCTGCCTCCCGAGTGCTGGGATTAAAGGCGTGCATGTGCCACCATGCCCAGCTTGTTTTTATTCTTGGTCTTTAAGTTTTAGTTAAAATTTTAGTTTAACCTTTTCCCCCTTGATTGTATTGCTTACTCTAGAGCATCCTATACCCTAAGTGCTCAGGATAAAAAAGCACTTAGAGTTTTGGAAATATGTACATATACAAGATGATCTCTATCAGAGAGAAGACCCAATTTATTCATGTTTCATATATGCCTCAACACATACCCTAAATTTTTGAGGTTTGTTTGTTTTTGTTGGTTTTTTTTTTTTTTTTTTTGGAGACAGGGTTTCTCTGTGTAGCCCTGGCTGGAACATGCTCTGTAGACCAGGCTGGCCTCAAACTCACAGAGATCCTCCTGTGTCTGCCTCCTGAGTGTTGGGATTAAAGAAATAATCCACTGCGCCTGGCCAGTTTCCTTTATTCTTGAGAACTTTATATATGTGTATGTCTTTTTTTTTTTTTTTTTGGTTTTTCGAGACAGGGTTTCTCTGTATAACAGCTCTGGCTGTCCTGGACTCGCTCTGTAGACCAGGCTGGCCTCGAACTCACAGACATCCGCCTGCCTCTGCCTCCCAAGTGCTGGGATTAAAGGCGTGCGCCACCACCGCCCGGCTGATGTGTATGTCTTAGTTAGGGTTATCATTGCTGTGATGAAACACCATAACCAAAAGTAAGGGTTTATTTCACTCACAGTTCCATATAACACGTCATTATCAAAAGCAGTAAAGGAGCCGGGCGGTGGTGGCGCACGCCTTTAATCCCAGCACTTGGGAGGCAGAGGCAGGCGGATCTTTGTGAGTTCGAGGCCAGCCTGGTCTACAAAGTGAGTCCAGGACAGCTAGGGCCACACAGAGAAACCCTGTCTTGAAAAACCAAAAAAAAAAAAAAAAAAAAAAAAGCAGTAAAGGCAGGAACCTGGAGGCAGGAGCTGATGCGGAGGCCCATGGAGGAGGGCTGCTCATTGACTTGCTCCTCGTGGCTTGCTCAGTCTGCTTTCTTATAGAACCCAGGACCAGCAGCCCAGGGATGGCTCCACCCGCAGTGGGCGTGGCCCTCCCCCGTCAATCACTGACTAAGAAAATGCGTTTCAGGCTTGCCTACTCCCTCATCTTACGGAAACATATTCTCACTTAGGGTTCCCTCTTCTCAGATGACTTTACCTTGTGTCAAATGACATAAAAGTACCAGTACAGTATAGAATAAACTATGATCATAGTACCACTGCGACGCCCTAACTTTTTATATTTTATTCATTCTCGTGCATAGGGTACCATGGTTCCCATATGGTCAGAGGATCATTTGCACGTTCAGTCCTGTCCTGTGGGTCCTTGGAATACAACTCAGATAGTCAGGCTTGGTGGCAAGGTGCCCTTACTGGTTGAGCCATTTGGCTGGCCCCAAGCTGAAATTCTCCAATTACAGCATGACAGTACTCAAAAAGTTTCAGATTTTGCAGTTATACATTTCTCACAGAATCTGGTATCATATAACCCCTTCTAGACTCCCTATCCCTTCCCTCCTTTCTTTGATCTGTTTCTGGAATATCAGACGTAAGTTCAATCAGGGTGTTAATACTGACAGGGACTACAGAGATGGCTCAGTCCAATTCTCTCAATTCACACGGATGAAAATCAAACTCAGAAAGGGGCCTTGTCCAAAGTTGCAAAGCCAATAGCTAAGATAATGAAAGCCTCTTGATTCTCAGTTTACTGTGCCTATTCCCACAATAACCTTTTCATCGTTCTATTAAAAAACATACTTATTTGTGCCTTGTATTTTGCCAAGTTTTGACAGACTAAGAGAAACAAGAATTTTACTATACAGTTTACCAATTTATTTTCACACACAGTATAAGCACCATCAAGGCAGGCTCTGTGGCTGTTTTGTTTCCCACTTTTATCACCAATGCCCGGCACAGGGAAGACAATAATAAATCAGCACCTGATGGCTGAGCGTGACCTGACTACTTTTCCAGGAACTCAGAGTTTACCTAACAGACTTTAATTTTCCATGCAGTGTGTGAACAGTGTTAAAGAAATACAGAGAAGGCCACACCACAGAGACGCTGCCTTAGAGCCTGACACAGGTGGAGGCTGGGCACTGGAACACGAGCCTGTCAGTAACAGGAAGGACAGATGGAGCCACATGATGACAGAGAAGAGTTCCAACTAAGATAGAGCAGGAGGTGGAGTAGGGTAGAATAGCTGAATGAGGGACGATGAGGTGCACAGTGGGAGCCTGGCAGGCACTCTGTATAAGCGATTGTTGGGCATGGAGCTGGAACATTACCACCAGGAGTATGAAACTTGCTAGTTCAGACCATGAAAAAAGTGGGTGAAGCAGTTCAGAAAATTATAGTTGAATCCTCCCCAGAGCGTGCCTGAGCTCAGCTGCGCCCAGAACTTTCCATAGTCTGTGACAGCTGTGGGCCCACTTATTTGTTCTGGCTTTCCCTATGCAGGAGCCTGGGATTCTCACACAGCTATCATGTCAGACAGCTGTTTCTGTCTAGTGGGCAGTGGTGACAGTCTGTGGCTTCAATGCAGATACTCAACTGGGGCTCGATTCATCTTAAGTTCTGTGATTCTGGCTTTTGTGTTTGTGTGCTGAATGACTATTTAGTTTGTCCACTTACCATTACTTCTTAGAGAAAAGGTGTGTGCGGTGTCGCCAAGCCTGATCATCTCTCCTGTGGACTCGGCTTCGTCCCCTTCCCAGCTGGGGTCCAAAGCATCTGATAAGTAGCAGGACCTGAAAAAGGTCTCGCACTCAGTATGGCCTGGTTGCACTACAGAGAGCTGTTTCAAACAGAGGGATTATTCCTGGGTGCATAAAGACTGGGGCTTTGGGTGTAGCCCAGTAATTAACACTTGCCTACATACTCAAGACCCTTGTTTATTCCCAACACGAAAGGAGAGACGAAAGGAAGATTTCCTTTTGCTGCGTATCTGCTTGGTTTTGACTGTTATGTGCAAGGTAGGAACAGCTGTGGAGGGCTAGAAGACGCCAACACTGGTGAGTCTAAGGCTGCAGGGTTCAGGAGTCTGTGAAGCTTTACTTCCACAGCAAATGTTCCTTAGGGCTGGGGATAGAGTTCAGTTAGTAGAGCGCCGGTCTAGCATGCAGAGAGCCCTGCGTTCAATTCCCAGGACTGAATAAAACTGGGCACAGTGCCATATGCCTGTAATCCTAGAACTCAGGAGGCAGAGGCAGGAGCATCACAAAATCAGAGTGATCCATCTTTGACTACATACCAAATTCCAGACCAGCCTCAACTACAACAGTCTCAAAGAAAGGTTTTGTTCATTTATTTATCTATTTAAAATATTAAGACAGGCTTTCTCTGTGTAGCCTTGGCTATCCTGGAACTCATTCTGTAGACCAGGCTGGCCTCGAACCTAGAGATCTGCCTGCCTCTGCCTCCCGAGTGCTGAGATTAAAGGCGTGTTCCACCCACTCCTCCATTGCTGGTGGGAGTGCAAGCTTGTACAACCACTATGGAAATCAGTCTGGTGATATCTTAGAAAACCTGGAATAGCCCTATCTTAAGACCCAGCCATACCACTTCTGGGTATCCACCCAAACGATTCCCCACCAAACCACAAGGACATATCCTCAACTATGTTCATAGCAGCCTTATTTGTAATACCAAGAAACTGGAAACAACCCAGATGTCCCTTAACTGATGAATGCATTAAAAAAAAAATTGTAGCCGGGCGGTGGTGGCTCACGCCTTTAATCCCAGCACTTGGGAGGCAGAGGCAGGCGGATCTTTGTGAGTTCGAGGGCAGCCTGGTCTACAAAGTGAGTCCAGGACAGCCAGGGTTACACAGAGAAACCCTGTCTTGAAAAACCAAAAAAAAAGCCAGGCGGTGGTGGCGCACGCCTTTAATCCCAGCACTTGGGAGGCAGAGGCAGGCGGATCTTTGTGAGTTCGAGGCCAGCCTGGTCTACAAAGTGAGTCCAGGACAGCCAGAGATATTCAGAGAAACCCTGTCTCGAAAAACCAAAAAATAAAAAATAAAATTGTGGTACATTTACACAATGGAATACTACTCAGCCATCAGAAACAAGGAAATCATGCAATTCGCAGCCAAATGGATGTGGATTTGGAACTAGAGAAGCTCATCCTGAGTGAGCTAACCCAGACTCAGAAAGATACACATGGCATCTACTCACTTATAATTGGATTTTAGCCATATAGTACAGGATAACTATCCTACAGCCAACACCCCAAAAGGATCTGGAACATAGACTTTGTTACCTATCAATGGGACAATTTGCCCTAGGGGTGCTACCATCTAAGCCCCCAGTGCAAGAGGAAGCTCTTACCCCTCATATGACTGTTGAACTGAGAGAGGCTGATATACAGGGACACTCCACATTGGAGGAGTGGGATGGGTGGGAGAGAGATGAAAAGGTGGGAGGGTGGAACCGGGAGGGGTGGAAGGAGGGCACTGTGATGGAGATGTAACTTGAAGTAATAAACAAACAAACAAGGCATGGTCCACCATGCCCAGCTAGATTTTTTTCCCTTGCTCTTGCTTTTTGTTTTAATAATGAAAAAAATCAAAATTTTCATGAACCAGGTATGGTAACACAAACCACACTCAGAAGACTAGGGCAAGAGAATTTCTGTGAGTCAGAGCCCAATCACTGTGGCTACAGAGTAAATTCAAGGCTAACCCAGAAAATAAGTGGAACCGTCTCTTAGAAAAGGAAGTAGGGGTTGGCGAGATGGCTCAGCAGCTAAACACACACACTGCTCTTCAGAGAACCTGAGTTCAAGTCCCAGCGCCACATCAGGTGGCACCTGTCACCCCAGCTCCAGGGGCAGCAGGCAACTCTGGCCTCTGCTGACATTTGCACCCATCATGTACACAGCCACAAACATATACATACAATCTTAAATAATTAAAATAAATTTAAAATAATAAAAAAGTGAAGTACAAAAGGAAAGAATTTTATCATGTGCACTGCCGGGGCATTTCAAACCCTGGCAAGCTCCATTAGAAGATCAACAACTGGGGGACAGAGAGGTGGCTCAGCAGTGTGAGCACTTGGCCTTACAGAACTCAGGTTCGGGTCCCAGCACCCACATGGCAGCTCACAACTGCAGGTAACTCCTGCAGGTAACCCCCCAGGGGATCCAATGCCTTCTACTGACATCCTCTGACTTCCTCAGACACTAGGCGTGCACATATGTACGTACATGAAGGCCAAACACTCATACATAGTAAAAAGAAATTTTTAAGGTTTATTCAGAGAAGGTTTTTCTGTGTAGCACTGGCTGTCTTGGAACTCACTGTGCAGACCAGGCTGGCCTCAACTCAGAGATCCACTTGCCTCTGCCTCTCAAGTGCTGGGATTAAAAGGGTGCTGCTGCCCTCACCAACATCATGCAGCTTAAAAAAAAAATTAGGCTGGGCATGGTGGCTCATGCCTTTAATCCCATTACTTGGGAGGCAGAGGCAGGTGGATCTGTGAGTTCCAGACCAGCCCGGTCTACAAAGCAAGCTTAGGATGGCCAAGACTATTACACAGAGAAACCTTGTCTCAAACAAACAAAAAATTAGAACTGCCAAATATGGTGGCACACACCTTTAATCCCAGCACTCAGGAGGCAGAGGCAGACAGATCTGTGAGTTCTAGGCTAGCCAGAGCTATTTAGTGAGACCCTACCTCAAAAATAAATAATAAAAACAATTAAGTATTGATGTGTTACCACATGCCTTAAATCCCAAGAGTTGAAAGGCAAAGGCAGGAGGATAAGGAACTCAAGGCCAGCCAGGGGCACACAGGAGACCTGACCTCAACAAAAGTCTATGATGAACAAAGGGAGTAAAAGTAGATATGGGAAAGGACAGGAAACTCAAGGACTCAAAGATAGAATGTATGGCTAACATGAATGAGACCCTTGCATTTGATCCTCAATACCACCAAAAAGAAAGGTGGGGGGGGATCAATAAAAGCACAAAAGACTAAAATGTTAACAAGAAGTTAATAGTATTTAGTTTTAAACAGTAGATTTCATCTTTTTAAAGATCCTTAAAAACATTTCTGGGCCGGGCAGTGGTGGCGCATGCCTTTAATCCCAGCACTGGGGAGGCAGAGGCAGGCGGATCTCTGTGAGTTCGAGGCCAGCCTGGTCTACAAAGCGAGTCCAGGACAGCCAAGGATACAGAGAAACCCTGTCTCGAAAAAACAAAAAAAAAAAAAAAACAAAAAAAACATTTCTGGGCCAGGCAGTGGTGGCAACATGCCTTTAATCCCAGAACTCAGGAAGCAAAGGCAGGGTTATCTCTGAGGCCAGTCTGGTCTACAGAGTGAGTTCCAGGACAGCCAAGGGTAGGGAAAACCTAAGCGGGGGGGGGGGGGGGCACTTCTGTGACATTTTGCAAGTGGAAGCAAGGGGATCAATTCAGTCATGCTCGGCCACATGGTAAGTTCAAGGTTAGTGCAGGCTGTAAGAGACTGTCTCCAAAAGAAAAACTGACAACCAGGGGAAATTAAAAATTAACAGGTAGTTAAAATTGAGAATTAGCATTAAATTATTCACATTAGCTTTTGGAGGGACCATTAGAGTATGCTGGGCTTAAATCTTGAATGATGGAAAGTATTATTTAATGAAATTTACAGGCATTGCACAGTACCTCCCTAAGGAAACTTTTTTCCATGATGACTTGGACTCCTTGATAATGTCTAGCTGTTCCATGAATTCTTCTCCATGAGACTCTTTAAAATACTGTTCAGTTTCACCTGTGTAAAAAAGATAGAGATGAATGCTCAGTTGACACCCAAGTCTGTCCTGAGCCAGAGTAAACCGATAAAGAAGTAAAACCAACCACCACCTGTACTGAGTCTGGAAAAGGAAGACACAAGCACAGGGCTTTAGCAAGGTGGTCCGCCGATGACACCCACACTTTATTACTATGTGTTCGCACACTCGTGTGGGCGTCATGCAGAAGCTTGAGTGCCACAACACAAGTGTGGGGGTCAGAGGACAACTCTGGGGAACTGCTGCTCTCCTTCCCAGTGGGTTCTAGGAATGGAATTCAGGTTATCAAGCTTATGTGGCAAATGCTTTTTACCCACTGAGCCTCTCCCAGCCCATCCAGCCTCACTGTTAAAGCGAGGCTCTCCTACATTTTACACCTCTTCATCTGTAAGGTATATCTGAGCTAATTAAGGAAGTCAACACAAAAGCATGATTGTGCCAACTTACCTCGGGTTCCAAGACAATCATGCCTTAGGCTAAGAGACCACATCAGTAGCTTGGATAAAAATTTCTATTTTGTATTATCCACTTCCACCAGTGGCAGGGTGAATTCAGGAGATAAGTGAGTGAGGCCTCCCTCCATTGAACAGATTTCCCCTCTCTATTCTGACATCCCTGTGGAAGCCTTCGCCCCACTTCTGTCAATCCGCACAATCACAGAGGCAATGTTTCAATACCACTTGTGGACACGCATATGCATGTGCGCTTTGCTAACTATCCCCACTTAACTTTCACAACTTTCAGAAACAAAAACAGGTTGAGAGCTGGGTGTAATAGGGCACACCTGTAATCCCACACTGGGGAGACTGAGGAAGGGGGATCAGGAGTTGAAGGCCAGCATTGGCTACTCAAGGCCCGCCTCAGAAAACAAAGAAGAAAAGCTTACAGAAGATCGACAATACAGCGAGGGATAGAACTAAGTACTGACCCCAGTCTGCCTTCAAGTCCTCATTCCTCAGTGGCAAACAATAATTCTAGGCCCCAGGTGGAAGCTGCCCTAACACAGCTCATGTGACTAATGACAATAGACATTTGTTTCCTGTTAATGTCAACTGGAACTTTGAAGAATCTGATCAGCTCCAGGAATGGTGCCAAATAAATACATTTGGGACCTGCACAAGTGAAAGTCAAACCTTAGAAAATGTTGTCTAAGTAAGGTGTTGTTACAGAGAGGCTCAACTGTACATCAACTCGCTACCAGCTTCCCCTGGGAACACTCCTCAGCTTCCAGGAGCATGCGCTTACATGAAAATCTGTTCTGTCCTCCTGCCTCCATCCCTGTAGTGCTTTGAATGAGGATGGCCCCATAGGCTCATATATCTGAATGCTTATTCACCAGGGAGTGGCACTGTTTGGAAGGATTAGAAGGACAAGGAAATACGGTCTTTTTGGAGGAAGTGCGTCACTGGAGGTGGGCTTCATGCCAAGCCCAGAGTCTCTCCTGCTCTCTCTGCTTGTGGATGAGGATGTAGCTCTCAGCTACTTCTCCAGCACCATGCCTGCCTGCTGCCATGATGCTCAGAGAATAAACTTCTAAAACTATAAGTAAGCCCCTAATAAAGTGCTTTCTTTTACAAGAGTTGCTGTGTCTGAGTGTGGTGGCGCACACTTTTAATCCCAGCACTCCAGAGGAAGGGGGAAGTGGATCTCTGTGAGTTTGAGGTAGCCTGGTCTACAGAGTGAGTCCAGGACAGCTAGAGATAAAGTCTCGAAAAACCTAAAAAAAAAAAAAAAAGAGTTGCTGTGACCAGACTGTGTCATCGCAGCAACAGAACAGTGACTAAGACAGTCCCCACTGCCCTCACTAGCCAGGCCCCCATCAACCCCACTCCCTGTGATCAAGCATTCAGTTGTAAAGATTGCTTTCACCATTTCTTTCTCTTTTTTTTTTTGGCCTCAAACTCAGAGATCTGCCTGCCTCTGTCCCCTGAGTGCTGGGGCTGATAAAGGCGTGCGATACCACTGCCCAGCTGCTCTTACCACTTAAATTATTTGTAATCTCTTTATATAGTTTCTGTCTTTTAACCTTGTTACTTTTTAAAAGCTCAAAAAAGGGTCACAGGTGCCTACTGCCAAATCTGCCAGTCTGAGTTTGATCCCTGAGACCCTCAGGGTTGAAGAAGAGAACCCAGGCTACATGCACATTGTGGTAAAGATGCTTACACACATATGCACACATACACACAAAATAAGTAAAAAAGAATATAGGAAAAATAATTTTAAAAGACACAGCACATCCAAAAACCTCCTGTTAGCCCTGAGTTGGGTGAGTTCCACCTCCTCTTCACTTTTGACATTCTTCCCAACTTCTTTTATGTTTTATTATACATATTTAGACCTGTCTCCCTGACTTAAGTACAGGAGTCTTCTAAACAGAAAATATGGCATGCAGCTTTCATCCTCCTGAAGGACAGAGTAGCATTTAACATGGATCATACTCAAAATGCCTGAAATAAAGACATTTCCAGTGTGCCACAGCTTTCTGATCTCCTGTACAGCTTTTCCATCTTTTCAGCTGCTAATTAAAAGTAGGGCACTAAGCCGGGCAGTGGTGGCGCACGCCTTTAATCCCAGCACTTGGGAGGCAGAGGCAGGTGGATCTCTGTGAGTTCAAGGCCAGCCTGGTCTACAGAGTGAGTTCCAGAACGGCCAGACATACACAGAGAAACCCTGTCTCGAAACTGCCCCCCCCCCAAAAAAAAAATAGGGCACTAGAGACTGGAAGACTGATTCAAGTGCCGCAGTGTGGCAGTGTGAGCAAGGTCTCACGGTAACAGCAGGAGAATTTGGAAGGCTGAGCGTGCCCGGGCGGGCGCTGTGATTTACTTGTATCAGAATCCTTGTTTATTATTATTTCTGCTAAGACTTTCTGTTTAACTCTGCAGTACACAAACAGATCATGTATTATTCTATACATTGTCACAGAACCGTTTGCTCTTAAATTGTTACGCTGTAGCTCCTTGCTGGGCGTGGTGGTACAACCTGTGATCCC
Organism: Lophiomys imhausi; assembly: GCA_907164525.1. Lineage (NCBI taxonomy): Eukaryota > Metazoa > Chordata > Mammalia > Rodentia > Muridae > Lophiomys > Lophiomys imhausi. Next base: position 177,736 of record CAJQZJ010035090.1, on the reverse strand, counting down.
AGCACTACAGAGGCAGGGGCAGGTGGATCTCGGAGACCAGCCTGGTCTACAAAGGCAATTCCAGGAGAGCCAGGGCTACACAGAGAAACCCTGTCCCAACCAAGCAAAACAAAACAAAATTCAACGTCATCCTCAAGTACACAGCGAACTCAAGACTAGCCTGGATCACATAAGACCCTGTTTACCCAGTTCTTCCAACAAAAATAGAGCTTCCTTTTCGATAATTATAAATAACAATGCAAGGAAAAATTTCAAGCAGTTAAATATCTTTAGTATTACTTCCTTAGGATAAGTTCCTAGATACAGAATTTATCAAAGGAGATAAAGGTATGGCAATACTGATCTTCATTAAAGAAATATCACATGATAAGTTTGAATTGGGTTACGATACAGTAACCCAGTTGAATAACTGAATAAAAATATTCAGGCTGGGGCTGGAGAGATGGCTCAGAAGTTAAGAGCACTGACTGCTCTTCCAGAGGTCCTGAGTTCAATCCCGGGCAACCACATGGTTATAGCTTATAACCATCTAGAATGAGACCTGGAGCCCTCTTCTGGCCTGCAGGCACGCAGGCAGAAGACTGTATACATAGTAATAAAAAAAAAAAAAAAAAATCCAGGCTGTGACAAAAGGACAGTTTAGAGGGTCAAGACTGGTGACGCAGCAGCTCTCCAAGCTGACACTTCAGTAGCATCTGCCATCCATGATGACAGTTCTGACAGGAAATTCTGGAACAAGAGATTTCATGTAATAATAGGACAAGAAATAATCTGGCTAGAAATTTAACTTCTGTTATTGACCAGCTGTAATTTAAAAGCTATATCCAAGCCGGGCGGTGGTGGCGCACGCCTTTAATCCCAGCATTTGGGAGGCAGAGGCAGGCGGATCTCTGTGAGTTCGAGGCCAGCCTGGTCTACAGAGCGAGTCCAGGACAGCCAGAGCTGTTATACAGAGAAACCCTGTCTCAAAAAAACAAAATAAATAAATAAATAAATAAATAAATAAATAAATAAATAAATAAGTAAGTAAGTAGATAAATAAATAAATAAATAAATAAATAAATAAATAAATAAATAAATA
>CAJQZJ010035090.1:143089-176645 GCA_907164525.1 Lophiomys imhausi | reverse complement strand
ATAAATAAATAAATAAATAAATAAATAAATAAATAAATAAATAAATAAATAAATAAATAGAGGCTATATCCAAGGTAGCAGAGAATATAATGGGAGTCTAGGACAAGGTTTCTCACCACTCAGAGCAGAGAGAACTGGAATTTCATCATACATTTACCAGTTGTTTTACATTAGAGACTGCTCCACAAGAGCAACGGGCAAGATGGATGTCCATTCTTAAACTTACTTATGTTGGGAGATGTTTCAGTGATGTGTTCTGTCAGATACTCCAGCAATCCATCAAATATTTCTAAGAGATTCTTGATAGATTCTTTATCCTTTTTCACTATGTTTTCTCCTGAACCAAAAGACACCAATTTTAAAGACATTTAACAGGGAAATCAGAAAGTCTCACAAACATTGAAATGAATACATATGAACCCTGTTTGAGAATACAGGTATAAACTAACCAAGGGAAAGAAACTATAAATATCAAAAACATCCATTTCTTGTTGTTTGATTGTATCTGAAGAAACAGGGATGGGGAAGCCTGAATGTTGTATCTGGTCATTCACTGCACATTCCTTTTTCTAGCAGCTGAGTAAGTGGCCCCAAGAAGCATCCCCTGGGGAGAGCCCCACCAAGACTGCAAACAGGCAACTTTCCAGTGCTTAGTGGAAAGGAGCAGGAGTGGGGCTGAGGCACCTGCTTCTGGTGGCTGGCTGGGAAAAGTTGCAGCAAAACAAAGTTAATGTGTTGGGTGCTCTCATCAGGGATCTTTGTTTATTTTGTGTAGGTGAAACCAGGTTTTTCCTTTCTTGAAACAGCTCGACTCAGAGTTTCTGTGCAGTGGATGATGACCTTAAATTGCTCAGTCTCCTGCTTTTACCCCCCAAATGCTGGAATTAGTCATGTATCAGCATACCTGCTTTAGACTGCTTTAGACAGTACTAGAAAGCAAAGGCCCTGCTTCCTGAATGCTAGGCAAGCACTCTCCCGATTGATTTAACCCTCTAGCTCCCAGAAGTTCATCTTCAGAAAGTGTCTAGCACAATACCTGGCCCATAAGAGTCCACAGATAAATGTTAAGCTGGAACATTGAATACAAGTGGCTGGTAAAATATGTGAGCTTGATCTGTCTAATGTCATCTAAAATAGATTCTAAATGATCTGTCTAATGTCATCTAAAATAGATTCTAATCAACATCAAGTCTGGATGGAACTTATCTTCCTGTACTGTCTGTCCTTTGGGAAATTATGCCTGTCATTCAAAAGATACAGCAAAGGCAGACTCGAAATCTGGTGTTTGAGAATTTAGCCCATCTACTTTAACCATGTCATAAAACAAACCTAAACCAGAAATCTGATGTTTTCCTCTGCTGCTGGTAAAAACAGACAAGTTTGACAGGCTTTTTAATTTTTAATATAACACACCAGAAATCATGTTTTCAAGTGCTGTGTTTTTCTGGCTCAAAATATGTAATTGTATCCCAAGGGCATATTCAGACTTCTTGGTTTCCAGGATGGGAGCAAGTGATGCCAACCCAAAAGCCAGACTGCCAGCAGAGCAGAGAGCTTTGTAGTGAGGGACAGTACTTTAAAAGACACAGAAGCAGTAAAAAGCTGCTCTGCATGTTTCAGGTCAGCCTGAAGAGGTAAGTGGATCTGCAACTTTTCATTTGCTGTGATTTCCGGGCAGCTGTATTCTAAAAGCCTTTACAAACAGATGTTTTTTTTTTTTGTTTTTTTTTTTTTTTTTGGTTTTTCGAGACAGGGTTTCTCTGAATATCTCTGGCTGTCCTGGACTCGCTTTGTAGACCAGGCTGGCCTCGAACTCACAAAGATCCGCCTGCCTCTGCCTCCCAAGTGCTGGGATTAAAGGCGTGCGCCACCACCGCCCAGCGCAAACAGATGTTTTTATAACCTTCTCCAGTATGTGTATAAAGCACAAAAACCAAGCCGTTCATAGTAACCTGGGCCTATAATTTCCATGCTAAAGAGACTGGGATGGAGGACTGCTGGGAGTCTGAGGCCAGTGGTCTAACTCCAGGCTACAGTTTGAGAGTCTGGCTTTTAAAAAAACAAAAAAGGAGCTCGGTATGGTGACACACAACTTTAATCTCAGCACTAGGGAGGTAGTTGGATCTCTGTGAGTTCTAAGCAAACTAAGATCACACAGTGAGACCCTGTCTTAAAACAAACCAACCAGCAACTTGCCCTGCTCAGATGATAAAGTAATTCTGCTGAGCTTCGAGAACAAGGAAACTCCAAAATCACTCCTCCAAATTGATCAATGCCATTTACTCACACAGAACTGAATTAAAATATAATAGTGCATGGCTTTTGCCAGTTTAGAGATACAAATGACCCACCTTAACATTTAACTCTTGGGCAGTGGCACACTCCTTTGATCCCAGCACTCAGGAGGCAGAGGCAAGCAAATCTCTGTGACTTTGAGGCCAGTTTGGTCTACAGAGTGAGTTCTAGGACAGTCAGGACTATGTAGAGAAAACCTGTCTCAAAAAAAAACAAAACAGCCAGGCCAGGTAGCGCACGCCTTTAATCCCAGCACTCGGGAGGCAGAGGCAGGCAGATCTCTGTGAGTTCAAGGCCAGCCTGGTCTACAAAGCAAGTCCAGGACAGTCAGGGCTGTTAGACAAACCCTGCTTGAAAAACCAAACCAGCCGGGCGGTGGTGGCGCATGCCTTTAATCCCAGCACTTGGGAGGCAGAGGCAGGCGGATCTTTGCGAGTTCGAGGCCAGCCTGGTCTACAAAGCGAGTCCAGGACAGCCAGAGCTGTTAAACAGAGAAACCCTGTCTCGAAAAACCAAAAAAAAAAAAAAAAAAAGAAAAAGAAAAACCAAACCAAACAAAACAAGAACAGAAAAAACATTTACCTCCTTGAAATGAGTAAATCAACAGAATAAGCCTTCTTTCTGATTAAAATATACTTCAAAGCTTCTAAGATTCTCACTGTTCATTAGCTTGAACTCATTTACTGGAGTTCCTAATTCTCAGTCTGTAACTATGAATACATGTGCTATGTTTTGTTTTGACGCAAAATAGTGTATCCTATATTATTCTGGGGAAAGTTTAAGAAATAGTTTACATGAAACTTTACTAGTGTCTGTGTGTGGTATGAGAGACTGGACCAGACTTCCAATATGCTAGGGGAAGCAGTCTATCAATTAAATTACATCCCCAAATGTTTTAAATAGATAGCATGGTTCAAAATTTAAAAACTCAAGAGGCTGAAGAGATAGCTCCATGGTTAAACTCAATGACAACTCTTCCAGAGGACCTGGGTTCAATCCCAGCATCCACATGGGAGCTCATAATTGTCTGTAACCCCAGTTCCACAGGGATCTGATGCACTCTACATGCTGGCAAAATGCCCACACATATACAATAAAAATAAATCTCAAAAGAAAATTTTTTGCCATGCATGATGGTGCACACCTTTAATCCCAGCACTCCACAGGTGGAGCCAGGCAGATGTTTGTGAGTTCGAGGCCACCCTGATCTACAAAGTGAGTCCAGGACAGCCAGGGCTACACAGAGAAACCCTGTCTCGAAAACCAAAAAACACACAAAAATTTTAAGCTCCAAAATTACTCAAAGAAAATTCTTGCCCCCTTTTCAGCATCCATGAAGGTCTCATTTGATGCCATCAGAGTAACATGTTTCTTTTCTTTTTTTGGTTTTTCAAGACAGGGTTTCTCTGTAGCCCAGCTGTCCTGGACTCTGTAGACCAGACTGGCCTCGAACTCATAGAAATCCACTTGCCTCTGCCTCCTGAGTGCTGTGATTAGAGTCATATTGCCACCACAGCCATCACATTTCTTACATATTATTCTAAAAAGTCTTTCTGAATGCATTCAAGTACATACAGATTCTCTTTCCACATCTGTTCTAACAAACTGTAGCATCTGCTGTATATTATCATCAGAAAAACAAGTTTTTCTAACGTAGTGCATGCTGAAGATTGTTTTCTATAATGCAAAAATTGGATCTGAAGAATATCTTCAATCATTTCTTACAGTTGTGGAGCACTGCACTGAAAGGAGCTACCTTAATTTAAGCAGTGGGCGTGGTGGCACACACCTTTAATCCCCACACTCAGGAGGCAGAGGCAGGTGGATCTCTGAGTTGAAGGCTAGCCTGGTCTACAGAGGGAGTTCCCAGATAGCCAGGGCTACATGAGAAACCCTGTCTCAAAAAAACCAAACAAGGGCTGGAGAGATAGCTCAGAGGTTAAGAGCACTGGCTGCTCTTCCATAGGTCCTGAGTTCAATTCCCAGTAACCACATGGTGGGTCATAACCATCTATAATGAGATCTGGTGTCCTCTTCTGGCCTGCAAGCATACATGCAGACAGAACACTGCATTATATAATAAAATAAATAAATAAATCTTTAAAAAAACAAACAAACAACAACTACAAAAAACACATACAACACATTTCCAACCCACAGCCAACACAGACTCAATGTTCAGTTTTCCAGGGCTCTCATGGTTGCCTAACGACACACTGATTGTTATAGCTCAGTCATACAGTTTTCCTGTTTGGACTTCGTTAAAAAACAGATTCTGCCGGGCGTGGTGGCGCACGCCTTTAATCCCAGCACTCGGGAGGCAGAGGCAGGCGGATCTCTGTGAGTTCGAGGCCAGCCTGGTCTACAAAGCAAGTCCAGGACAGCTAAAGGATATATAGAGAAACCCTGTCTCAAAAAAAAAAAAAAAGAAAAAACAGATTCTAACACTTCATTAAAATATATACTTATCTGATGCATGAGTATATACCAACCTGTTATGTGAGACAGGCTGACTTGAAGGTAATCCAAAGCTAGTGAATCGATTACTGCTTGTACATTGTGGGCATTGTCTTCTTGAGTCCTGGGGACAGCTATGAGGTCTGTGGGAAGGTGGGGGGGGGGAAGCCACATCATTTTAGGTCTTTGAGGGGCCAAGTTTTGAAATAAATATATATTTACATTTATCATATATAATTGTGAATAAGCTAAGTAAACTCCACTGCTACAAAAACAGCTCAAACAAAACACAGATTTATAGAACCTATATTCTATGCACTAGAGTCTGTATTGGTTGACTATTAATTAATTTGAACTTGTTTCTCAATACTCTGTATATATTAGTAGAGTATGTTTCACTCAACCTATAAATATATCCTATGCAAACACCATGTAAAGGAAAAAACAGAGGCCCCCAAATTCAAGACATTAAGATAGTCTAATAACAAAAGCAAAGCTGGGTATTACGACACATCTATAATCTCAGCACTAGAGAGGCTGGGGCAGTATGAGTTTGCAACTATACTGGTCTATATAACAAGACCTGTCCCCAAAACAAAATAAAACAAGAAGATACTTAACTCCCTAGCTATGGGCTACTTTCCTTGACAAGATAAAGCAAAAATTAAACCCAAATGACCCAGACATGGTAGTGCCTGCCTTTAACTCCAGCATGGGGGGGGGGGGGACAGAAGCAAGTTCTAGGCCACTTGAGTATACATGGTGATCCCATTTCAAAAAACAAAACCAGAGCACCAAACCACAGCAGGTGCTCAAGTAGGCCTCTTACATGCCCTGTTACAAGCCATCTACTGGGAATAATCAGCATAAAAGCAAAAGCGCAGATGATAGAGTATGGAAAGATCTTAAGAGCGAGCCAAGTGTCTCCTCTGGTAATGAAGGTGAGCCCTAGAGCCAGCTGTGGTGGTACAGGCCTTTGGGAGGCAGAGGCAGGTGTATCTCTGAGTTCAAGAACAGTCTGGTCTACAGCGTGAGTTACGGGACAGCCTGAGCTATGTACCAGTAGTGAGAGAGACCCTGTCTAGAAACAACAAGATGATGAACCCCAGACAGTTGAAACTAATATCAAGCTACCACAATACAAGTCACACCATTATTCTAGGAAATGTGGAGGGCACTCATTCAAGTTAGTGGTAGGGAGAGTGAGAAGATAATAAGTTTATAGTAATGAGTGTTTATCAGAGACAAAGAAGCAGTGAGGAATCTAAGGATAGGAGTTTGCAAGATTTACTGGAGAATACACGCAAATGGTCTGCCACCTAAAAGAAAATGAGCAGTTATAAGAAGTCACTTTTATTGGTTGTCTTTATTTTTATTTTTGGTGTTTGGAGAGACAGGGTTTTACTGTGGTGGCCCTGGCTGTCCTGCAACTTGATCTTTAGACCAGGCTGGTCTTGAACCCACAGAGATCAAATTCCCTCTGCCTCCCCAGTGCTGGAATTGGCTGTCTTCTTAGTAAATTAGGTTAACCAAGTACAAACAGCATTTTTTTTTCTTTTTCTTTTTGGAAACAGGGTCTATGTAACTCTGGAATTCACTAAGTAGAGTAACCTGGCCAGCACAACCCATTGTAAGGTTACTTCTTATCTATAATTAGAAGTTAAGTAAGATGCAACAAATTTCCAAGACCCATTCAAATTTAGAACATTGATGGTAGTTACAGAAATAATAATTTTAAAGGCATGAATGAATTGCACGGGATTGAATTAAATGGAGATTAACTCAAATAAATGCCAAAATATTTAACCATGGCTATTATTATGGGTGAGGTCCACAATGTACTCATTAAAGCAACTTCTGCCACATTTGGATAGAAATAAGATGTTGAAAGGGAAACAAAAATCTATGATGGCGGGGCATGGCGGCGCACACCTTTAATCCCAGCACTTGGGAGACAGAGGCAGGACGATCTCTGTGAGTTCAAGGCCAGCCTGGTCTACAAGGACCACAAGAGATACACAGAGAAACCCTGTCTGGGGGTGGGGGGGGGGGAATCTATGTCAAAGAAAACCTGTGACCTAAGACATAAACAAAATTATTCTCACTTTTCAATACTCTTACCTGGTACCTTTTCTCCCAAAATTGATTGATAAAGTGCAATGAAAACATTAGCATCACAGTCTTCAAGATCGTGTATCCTCAGGTGTATGTGACATTTAAAAAGAAGGTTATTGGCAACTGTTACCCATTCTGTTGGGGAAGAAGCAGGGGAAATCAATCTTCAGTAGCAATAGAAAAAGTCACATGTACATTTAAAAATCACTGCTGCACAAGAATATACATTAAAAACTGTAGAAGATAAGGACTTTGTCATGAAATTTCAAAGATTTAACCAGGCAAGTTTTCTAAAAATGTATTTAATTTCTTGGGATGATTTTCAGTGCTAGCTCCTATGCAGTCTAAACTGTTGTGCCAATCCAACTTTCATTCTTACAACCTAAAATCCCATTTACCAGTATTTTTATAATACATGGGTGTTTTAATTACAGTAAGTTTATAGGCAAACAGGAATGTCCTAAGACAGTTGTAAATGATAATCTAAAGTTGTTAGAAACTAACGGAGGTGGCTTCAAATTCCCCATAGTATTAGACATGTTTTTACCCAATTATCTTGAGTAAGCTAAGATCTCTTGGGTGCCCAAAGAAGTGGTTAATTTAGGCTGTTAGGAACCTGAATAATGACAACACCGACACTAATGTATTTGTTAGTTTTCTTTATTAGATTTGATGTATACGAAGATAAACATGAAAAAAAAAAAAACAACCCACTGCTAAGATCTGAACTAGGACAGTAATAATACTGCTCAAGTTCCCCGATGTTTTGTTTTGGCTTTTTGAGGCAGAGTTTCTCTGTGTAATAGTACTGTCTGTCCTGGAACTAGCTTTGTAGACTAGGCTGGCCTCGAACTTACAGAGATCCCCGTCTGCCTCTGCCTGAGATTAAAGGGGTGTGCTATCACGCCCTGCTTGTTTTTTTTTTTTTTTTAAACAGCTCTTGACCTCCCCTAGATAGTGTAGGGCCAAGATTAATGGTTTTAGCAATTACAAAAGCTTGAAACATCTGTATCCTGAAATGGTTGGGTATTAGAAAGCACTTTAGAATTGGACACATCTCCAATATGAAATGGACAGATGTTCTGGAGACAATAGTCGGAATGTGCCATATCCATTAGGCGCCCCTCCCGATGCCCATTTCTCACAGCTGACCAAGCCATGACAACCATTTTGTATGCTGTCCTGGAGAGGAGGAAAGCGTCCTAGACAACCGGATCGATTGACTTTTCAAAGGCAGTACTAGACAAAGCCAGTTACTCTAGAGGGCATATAAGATCTTATGAGTGCTATGCCTCAAAAAAAAAATCAATACAAAAATAGGTTCCGCCTTAGTTCCCAACAGAGGACGTGGAAAGAGAGACATTAATTCATATCCGAGAAGGATCCTGACTGCTCGGTAAAGACAGGATTCGGTGTCCCAGCCTCGCCAAAGAGCTCCTGTCACATCCCAAGTCTGTTCCACGCCTAGAAACCCCAAGAGATCTCGAGGCTGAGACCCTAAATTCAGATACCACCTGCGACAGCAACTAATGTCCGACAGTCACGAGCCTCTCCAGCAGCCCAGATACGGTTGAGACCAGCCCGAGGCCTGCTGGATGCTGCAGTACACAAACACTAGGGCTCCAGGCCGAGACTCACCAGCCTCTGAGCTGGCCATACTGCCAAGAGAAGTCGCGGCCGGACTCCGAGACGAGAACGCGGGCGACGGTGTCCTGGAAGGGCCGAACCCGGTAGAGCCCAGGAGTGTAGGAGGGAGTAGGAACCAGTGAGCGGGGAAGGAGGGGTGGAAGAGGGAGGGACGTTAAAACGGCTTCTCGCCGCTGATTGGTCATCAGAGAAACACTTCCTTTTGCAGCACGCGTTTAGGCGGCAGTTTGCGGGCTCCAAATACTATTCCCCGCGGACAAGATCCCGCTTAAGGGTTCTCAGATCGGCGGGCCAGGCGGCCAGGTCACCCAGCAGCCCGGCCGATCCCCCGGGGTATCGGGGTCGTGCTTCCGGTGAGTTTGTGGTCATGTATTCCTCCGCCGATGCCAAGCGAGGAAGTAGTGCGGTCCGCCTTGCCCTGGTCACAATCACGTGACAACGCCAGGCTCCGCCTCCCCGTCTTCTCTGGTTATGGGCGTAGGGGAGTCGGTGGAGACGTAAACATCTTCGAGTGGGGACCGTGAGGCGGCTGGTGCTGGCCGTTTCAATGACTGGCTGGCCACGGGGAAACAGCTTGTTTGAGGTGTGGCAAGACGAGAAGGTGGTGTAGTCAAAAGAGTGGGACGAGGCATTCTAGTGGTGTCACCCAATCGGGAAGGGATAATAAACGGGCGCCTGTGAGAGAGCGCCCACGGGGGGGAGGGGCGAGAACATGGCGGATTCCGGAATGCCAGTGGGCGTTGAGGCCTCCTAGCCCTGGGGGCGGGGCGATTAGGTCATAGAGCGGCTCCCAGCAGCCTTTGCGGCGAGGAGGCGGTCTGGGCTATAAAACCGGCTGCCGGGACGCAGCCGGCACCTCATTCATTTCCATCGGTCTTTGGGTTTGTAGCTCCGTCCCTCGTCACCGCCGTCCCTCCGCTGGTGACGCCCCCGCAAAGGCTTCGCCGTCGCCGAGGCCTCCTCTCAGCGACTCGTCGCAACTGGATTCTCTTTCACTGGGTTCTTCCCCCTCACCGCAACCATTGACACCATGTCGAGTTATTCTAGTGACCGAGACCGCGGCCGGGATCGAGGGTGAGTGTGGCAAGGGACCTGTCAGGGCGGGTGGGGGATGGGAGGGCGGCGCGGCGGCAGCTCGGCTTCCCAACCGACCTTTGGGTTTCCTGGAAGGAGGCCTTGCCTTTTTATATCCGGTTAAAAGCCGTTAGAGGCGACGCTTCTGGTAATTGGGCGCAACCTTTTTGTTTGGGAGGACTGGGACCCGTGACTGCCCTGTCGACCTCGAAGCCGTTGTGGAAAGTCCGGGGGAGTGTTTTAGGCGGGGGAGCGCCGCGACTTTGAGGTGCCCCGGGTCGTTATTCGTACAGCCTTCCGTCGGGTGATAGGGGCCTGCGGTATTCTCGGGGAATAGAGGGGGCGCTTTCGAGGCCATCCGTGCCAGGGAGGGTGGCGTACGCCAGCGGATTTAGCCATGTGGCCGCTAAATACGCGGCCACAAAATGCCGGCCTCGGACATGGCGGCGGCGCCTTTGTTACCCCGCCCGGTGGAGTAGCTCAAAATGGCAGCGTCGAGAAAATGTGGCGCAGAGAGAAATGCGAGACAAAGAAGGAAGCACCGCCCCAGCGGGAACGCCGCCCGGGCCGGGACTCCTCCCCCGGTTGTCTCCGACTCCTCCTCCTTTTTTCCTCGCGTTATATAATTTTGCTACCTTGATTTGCAGCGCTTCCGCGATTCGCCGCGTTCCTCTAAACGCGGCTCGCTGCTGTGTGTTCCCCTTCCCACCCTGCCCGAGCGCGATACCCTCTTAGTTCAGCTGTTCACGTTGCCTGCGCAGTCCTGTTATTCTTTAAGATCTGGTCCTTTGCTGAAAACAGTGGCAAAAATAACCTTGTTAAGCTCCTCCCATCAGCCCGGCTCCTAGACACTAATTCCTAAGCTCCGTGGGGAGAGTACGTGGAGCCTTGAGCTGTTGTCCTTGTAATCTGAACTTAACACGTTTAGGCAGTTTGCGACCTGATAAATAAATCCACGCTATTTGGCCTCAGTAGAGTTTGAGACCACAGAAAAGTACACTGCCAGTTTTGTGGCTGTCGAGAGAATGACAATGGGGCGGATTCCAGAAGTACACTTTGGCTCATATCAAAAGACAGTAATAAAATGTAGGTACAATTTTCTTTCATGTTGTGGCTGACTTTTTTTTCTTTTGTAGATTTGGTGCACCTCGATTTGGAGGGAGTAGAACAGGACCCCTCTCTGGAAAGAAGTTTGGAAATCCTGGGGAGAAACTAGTTAAAAAGAAGTGGAATCTTGATGAGCTGCCCAAATTTGAGAAGAATTTTTATCAGGAACACCCTGATTTGGCAAGGCGCACTGCAGTGAGTAATTTAATGTGGCTTTGTCAGGCTATAACTTGGTAACAGCTTTTAGTCAGTTGGATGGAAACTGACATGTGCCTTGCAAATGACTTGATTTGAAGAGTAACTTGTATTACAACTTCCAAACATGTCCCATTAAATTTGTGTAAACATTGTGTATTGGCCAAGTGTAAATGGTACAAGCCTTTAATCCCATCCCTGGGGAGGGGTAGGCCAATCGGCCTATTTTGGCTACATAGTAAAGTTCTTACTTTTAAAAAAAAATTCAGTAAATAATTTTTACTGCTAAATAGGGTTTTCATTTATTATTTTTAAGTTTAGATTTTTTAAATTAGTCTGATTTTAAGATATTTACTGAGTTGTAGGAGGCTTCTTAGTGCATGAGGTTTAGACTGAGTTGGTTTGTTTTTCAGCAAGAGGTAGATACATACAGAAGAAGCAAGGAAATTACAGTCAGAGGCCACAACTGTCCAAAACCCGTTCTGAATTTTTATGAAGCGAACTTCCCTGGTAAGGACTAATTTTCATCTCCATCACTCTCGTTTGTTCCTGTACATATTTTGGTGGGCTTTGTTAATGTGGTGTTCTTGGTTACAGCAAATGTCATGGATGTGATTGCAAGGCAGAACTTCACTGAACCCACTGCTATTCAAGCTCAGGGCTGGCCAGTTGCTCTAAGTGGATTGGATATGGTTGGAGTAGCACAGACTGGATCTGGGAAAACATTATCTGTAAGTTTAAGAAAATGATATATTCTGGCAGAGGTAACCTGTAGATTTTTTTTTTTTATTTGGAAGCATTTTAATACAACTGCTTTTGTTCTTCCCAATAGTATTTGCTGCCTGCCATTGTCCACATAAACCATCAGCCATTCCTAGAGAGAGGTGATGGACCTATTGTAAGTATATCTAAATCTTTTGGCCAACATACTAGAGATTTGTAGACTACATAATCCTACCCAATTTGCTAGCACTCCTTTCACTGTTTTATATAGCTGGAGAATGGGTCTGCCAGTATAAACTAACGATTTAATACTAGTGTCCAGGATAGGGAGCTGAATCTGCCAGTAGTAGATATTTGTCATCAAACCTGATGACATGAGTTCTCATACATAGCCCAAGAGTAGGAGAGCACCAGTCTCCAAAAGTTGTTGCCCTTTCCACATGTGCTTACACACACACAAAGTAAATGAAAGTTTTCTTAAACCAGTGTTTCTTTATCCTGAACATAGTGTTCCATATTTGTAATCCCAGTACTTTGGAGCAGAAACTGGAGGATCTAGGATTTAGAGGCCAGTTTCAATGATAGAAGGCCTTGTTTCAAAAAAAAACCTCAAAGATTCTTGTGCCTGTCTAGATTCAGTTTCTCGCTCACACACACAAAGACATAATACACTAGTATACTAGTTTATACCAAAAGCTGTTTTTTTCCTTAGTGCTTGGTGCTGGCACCAACTCGAGAACTGGCACAGCAAGTGCAGCAAGTTGCTGCTGAATACTGTAGAGCTTGTCGCCTGAAGTCCACTTGCATCTATGGTGGTGCTCCCAAGGGACCACAGATTCGTGATCTGGAAAGAGGTATATGACCATAAAGGGGCTGTTGGTCACTGATGAGTGATTGATGCTTTTACATACTATAGCTAATTTACTCTTTTAATTACAGGTGTGGAAATCTGTATTGCAACACCTGGAAGACTGATTGACTTTTTAGAGTGTGGGAAAACCAATCTGAGAAGAACAACTTATCTTGTCCTTGATGAAGCCGATAGGATGCTTGATATGGGTTTTGAGCCCCAAATAAGGAAAATTGTGGATCAAATAAGAGTTAGTGTCCCTGTTCTTGTAAAAATCAGTTCTAAGTTTACTCTTAGGGTTGAAGTCTAATTTATTACCCTAAATTCTTTAGCCTGATAGGCAAACCCTAATGTGGAGTGCAACTTGGCCAAAAGAAGTGAGACAGCTTGCTGAAGATTTTCTGAAAGACTATATTCATATCAACATTGGTGCACTAGAACTGAGTGCAAACCATAACATTCTTCAGATTGTGGATGTATGTCATGATGTAGAAAAAGATGAAAAGTAAGTTTAAGTTTAAACAATTTGAGAAAATCATATACAACAAATTATTTTTTGAAAATTGTCTTAGAATGCAGTTTAGTGTGCTATCCATTGTTCTTTAAATAGGTTTGTTGGGGTTATAGATTCGGTGGCTAGCATGGGCAAGAAAACCTGCTACTACACAAGCATGCCAAGTGGTACTCCAATCTACATGAAATCTTCTGGTGTGCTTGCCTAGCATAGTGGATGTGTCACTTTTAGTTCTGTTGCTGTATATGCTACTGTTACTAAGCACAAATTCAGCCCTTTTTCTGGTTGATATTTTTTAAAATAACTTTTTTCTTCATCTTTAGACTTATTCGTCTAATGGAAGAGATCATGAGTGAGAAGGAGAATAAAACCATTGTTTTTGTTGAAACCAAAAGAAGATGTGATGAACTTACCAGAAAAATGAGGAGAGATGGGTATGTGGTTTTCTGCATCAAAGCAGACTTTAGGAAAGAGAATGGTATTTTGATCAGAAGCAAGGAGTTTTGTGGGAATCGTGTATAGATATAATTGTATGAATTATTTCCAGTGACTGTGTAATGTTAACAGCTCAGGAATATGCTTAGTACAGAGCACTTGACAAGTATGAAGTGCTGTGGGAATAAATATTGATAGATTATTTACTAGGGTTTTAAATATTGAGTGCACTGATAATATTTGTTAATACAGGTGGCCTGCCATGGGCATCCATGGTGACAAGAGTCAGCAGGAACGTGACTGGGTTCTAAATGGTATGTATGTATTTCAAATAAGATGTAATTTGTTTGCAGCTTGATGGCATGAATTATAATTACTTGGACTAATGATGATCTATGTGTGTCTTTGTAGAATTCAAACACGGAAAAGCTCCTATTCTGATTGCTACCGATGTGGCCTCCAGAGGGCTAGGTTAGTACAAACTCGAATTCATGGCTTGGTTTCCCAGAAGATCTCCGTGTAGTTTTTTTTAAAGAAAGTTTATTGCTTTCTTTAACCTGCATTTTTTTTCTAAGTTTTTTTCACATAAAGGTGCAGTCTTTGTGGCAAGGCCTAGGCATGACAATCGGAGGACTCGAGGGGGATGGAGGACTAGTGATCGGCTGGCTGCTTCCAGTCGATTAGAGAGGTGAAAAGCTGAAAGTGTGCCAGTAATCTTCAAAGGGCAGAACATACCACCTCTGCCCCATAAACTGTTCTCTCCGGGGGAAAAAAATGGAAGTTACCTCACAGTTCACTGCCGTGGTATTTCATCTGTCCCATGCTTTGCATGATTGCCATGGTACAGCATTGTTCAAACTGTTCACTGTGATCTGTGGGTCTTTGAGTTTCAGTGAGTTTGCTGAAATGTCGAAGAAATATTTCCAAACTTCAATGTTCAATGAAATTTTTGTTCAAGTTTGAAATGGAGAGAGCAGCTTTAAAAGGTACTAAGCCTTTTACAAATTGGTGAGTACTGGCACATGAGACCTAGAGCAGGACCAACTTCTCACATAGTCAGTGGGAAAAGAAAGTGCCTTGAAAGTTCCTCCCTCACCTACACAGTAGTCGTCATGTCGAGACCTGCCAGAGAGAGACACATTCTCAAGTGAATCCTGGCTTCTTGGAAGCGCTTGCCTAGACGAGACACAGTGCATTAAAACAACTTTTGGGGGACAGGTATGTTTTTCTTGCAGCTGCAGTTGTAAGGTCTTGGCAAGACAAGCAGTGTGGCCAGAATTTTGAACTTCTGATGAGTGTAATGCAAAGGACCTTTACATTTTTTTGTTTAAAGGCCCTCAAAAATGAGCACATGAAGAGGTTGCTGTGAATCTTTTAAGTGGCCCTACTGCGCAGAAGCATTCAGATGTCACTTGATGATCTGTAAGGGGACTTTGCCAATTTGGGAATGTGCTAAGGAGAACGAACACACATTCCCTCCATAGGCTGTCAGTGGGCGGGTGATAATTTAAGACAGCTGACATGTGCTTATTTTTTTTTTCTTCCTGCCCCACCCTTTTTTTCCACCTCAATGGTATTCCTACAGGAAATGGATAACCATTTTAACTATTTTTTGCAGCCCGTACCTTCTTGGGGATACAATTGTCTAACTTTTTATTTTTGGTCTGGCTGTTGTGGTGTGCAAAACTCCGTACATTCCTATTTTGCCACACTGCAACACCTTACAGATGTGGAAGATGTGAAATTTGTCATCAATTATGACTACCCTAACTCCTCAGAGGATTATATTCATCGAATTGGAAGAACTGCTCGCAGTACCAAAACAGGCACAGCATACACTTTCTTTACACCTAATAACATAAAGCAAGTGAGCGACCTTATCTCTGTGCTTCGGGAAGCTAATCAAGCAATTAATCCCAAGTTGCTTCAGTTGGTCGAAGACAGAGGTTCAGGTAAGAACCTTCCATAAGAGATTGTTACAGGTAGTTGGGGGTTACCTCATTGTCTACAAAGTCCATTTTAAATGGGATTAAGAAGTAAGTTTTATTTTAAATCTAAAAAATTTAAAAATACTTAAAACATAAATAGAGCTGCCTAACACCTCTGTTACCACATACCATAGATAAAATTGATCAATTTCCACTTAACTTTCTTGACAGGTCGTTCCAGGGGTAGAGGAGGCATGAAGGATGATCGCCGTGACAGATACTCTGCGGGCAAAAGGGGTGGATTTAATACCTTTAGAGACAGGGAAAACTATGACAGAGGCTACTCTAGTCTGCTTAAGAGAGATTTTGGGGCTAAAACTCAGAATGGTGTTTACAGTGCTGCAAATTACACCAATGGGAGCTTTGGAAGTAATTTTGTATCTGCTGGTATACAGACCAGTTTTAGGACTGGTAATCCAACAGGGACTTACCAGAACGGTTATGATAGCACTCAGCAATATGGAAGTAATGTTGCAAATATGCACAATGGTATGAACCAACAGGCATATGCATATCCTGCTACCGCAGCTGCTGCGCCTATGATTGGCTATCCAATGCCAACAGGGTATTCTCAATAAGACTTTAGACATATATGTAAATGTCTGTTTTTCATAATTGCTCTTTATATTGTGTGTTACCAGACAAGATAGTTATTTAAGAAACATGGGAAATGCAGAAATGACTGCAGTGCAGCAGTAATTATGGTGCACTTTTTTCGCTATTTAAGTTGGATATTTCTCTACATTCCTGAAACAATTTTTAGGTTTTTTTTGTACTAGAAAATGCAGGCAGTGTTTTCACAAAAGTAACTGTACAGTGATTTCAAATACAATAAATGAAGGCAGTGCATGGCCTTCCAATAAAAGATATTTGAAGACGGAATTAAGTGGAAATTGTACTTTATTTTACATATGATGTCCTGTAAAACTTGGCTTAGATGGTATGTTTTTGGGGGGATTTTTGTTTTGGTGTTTATTTTTACACAAAAACTAAAGTTGACTACTTCCCATTCCTTGATGTAGAACTAGGAGGAGGAACTCAGAAGGCCCTTACGATGATCTGTTCATATGGGAAGAATTTAGAGACTGGATATTATAATTCTAGATTAATTGCATAAGAACTTTTTCAGTAGCTTTCAGCATCAGGGAAATTTAGCCTATTTTCCTTTAAGACTGAATGAGAACTACAAGACAGGAACTATATATAAATGATAACATGGTGACTTCTTTTTGCAAAAGAGTTTGACATTTTGCTTTTTTTTTTTTTTTTTTTAATTTTATTCCGGCTCTTGGCTGTGTTGTCAACTGCCAAAATGTACAAAACTGGAAAGACTGTTAGCCCAAGATCTGTGCACTGTATCCCTAGTGCAGGTTATCTGGGAGGGTCTAATCCTTACGGACTGGCCAGGGTGCTTATAGCCAGCACACTTGGGTCAGGAATGTCTCCACATTATTAAAGGGGTTTTAGGGGTCTTCAAACTGTAGGCTAGTTTGGGAGTTTGTAGACATCCAACACAAACTTCAGAATTAACCATTTGCCAGGCAACATAAAACCCAAAAGTACAGTACTTTCAGTTAATTCAGGTTAGGTTCAACTTGGGCTTACTGCTAGAAAGATAAAGGGGATAGCTCTAGATTTAAGTGGGTTTATCAACAAGCTTTATTTCAGAATGGCTAGAAGTAGATCTAAATGTCTTCCCAGAAAATGGTATGTCTTGCCCAGGACAAAAATCTTTAAGGAATTTCATTTAACTTTTGGTTTTTAAAACAGGCTTTGATGTTAATGCCTTATTTATAAAATGAAAAACTACAGTGTGCTGAGGGTGGGAGCTGGGATTAATAAATAATAGGGAGTGTTTTCCAGGCTGATACATTGAAAACTCGTTCATCCCCTGGCATCCTGAGTGGTTTTCAATGGCATGGCTAGTTAAATTCATGATTTTTAATTATAGGGATAGATTGGAACATTTATTACATACTTCACTGTTCAATGTCTTAATGTGGGCCTTTTATTTTGTAAATATGGAAATGATTGTGGGGCTTGGAAAAAATTACCTTTGAAGTTTTAAAAGACAGTCCACTTTTTAGCATGTGTGTTGTGTCCAGCCTGTGGTTGTCTTAACTAATAAATGTGATTTTTCTCCCCATTCTCTCTTTTTATTTATTCGCGAGAAGCCTCTTACTTGGTGTTTTGCACCCCTCACCTCTCCCCACTCTGGTTGTCCTGGAACTTGATACATAGACCAGGCTGGCCTTGATTGTCCCTCCTGGCTGTTGATGTTGAAGTTAGTGGGGTTGGGAAGTGTGATTATGAAGTTGCTGACTCTAATCACACTTCCCAACCCCACTAACTTGCTTGAACTTAACACAGGTTGCATTAATGTGTTACACAAGCTGCTAAGCTTATAAACAAGTCTCCGCCCCCTTCTAGTCAAATATTGCATGTTCACTACTAGGTTTACCGACCTCAGTGATCCATAGTCACTTTAAGGGAAGTTAATTTCTGTGTCAAGGTCGGGCCTTAATTAAGACCTGATGTTCCCTTGTGTCACCACCCTTCCTCTCCAGCCACACCCAGGAAGGAGTTGAAGTGGGCACCTTGTGGCAGTATTTGCGAGCGTTAGGGACGGTCCGGTTAGGTTAAATTTAGGGACTAAGATGTTTTTAGAAGGGCCAGACTGAGCACACGGAAGAGGTGAAGGCATTTCCTTTGGGGACTAAAAGCTAGGACTCTACATTTTGGTAGATTTTTGGCAACTCAGTAATAGGGTTGTGGTAAAAGCTGAACAAGTGTGAGAGAGCTGGAGCTGCCACACGGAAAGCCCCCAATGTAAACAACCTCAGATGCTGCTAAGTAGGCCGGGTTACGCCCAAGGCGGCTGCGGCTTGACAACAATGACGCACTTCCGGGGGAGGCGGCCTGCCGCACGGGCTTTTCCGCCGCGCCTGTGCCCTAGCTTCCGGTGTTCTGGGTTTGAGACTAAGGGCTTCACACGTTGAGGTGCTGGTTTTCCCGACTCCCGAAGCGATGCGCTCTGGTGTCGCCGTCCGGGCCTGTGGCAGAGCCCGCAGGTGCTGGCTGTCCGGGTGCGCGGGTCCCACAGATGGGCCACGGCAGCCGGCGGCCCCCGAGCGTGCAGCGGACCGCGAGGCGCTGGTAGACCTCTGCCAAAAGAGGCACTTTCTCAGCGGGACGCCACAGCAGCTCAGCCCGGCTGCTCTCCTGAGCGGATGCCACCCGGGCTTTGGACCTTTGGGTGTAGAGTTGCGAAAGAACCTAGCCTCACAATGGTGGTCTTCCGTGGTGGTGTTCAGGGAGCAGGTCTTCGCGGTGGACGCTCTCCACCACGAACCAGGCCCTTCGCAGCCCGGGGACAGTGCCTTCAGGTTAGTTTCTCCAGAGTGTATACGCGAAGTCTTGCAAGACAAAGAACTGAGTAAGGAACAGCTAGTGGCATTTCTTGAGAACTTATTAAAAACTTCTGGGAAACTACGGGAGACTCTTCTTCACGGTATGGCTCTTCGCGTTTCGTGCTTCTGAACAGGTTTGGGGTGGAAAGGCAGTCTTGCACGAGTTTGGAGACAGCAACTGGCCCTAGGTTTCCAAAGAAGTGACCAGGTTCCTTTTTTTTTTTTAATGTAAATAACATAATCAGAGTGATCACCCGCCTTCAGGCATCACGCCTGAGGAAATGGGTAAAGCATTCAGTTTGACAGCAAACCTTAAACTTTATAGGTAGGACCTTAATTCAGTCACATGCTTGACCTTTCATTGATACCAAGACATTTTCAAAGACTTTGCCTACTCCACCTTTGCATACAATAATCGACTCAGATCATTGATTTTTTTTTCTTGAAATTTTTTAGCTCGTCAGCTAGAAGATGAAGTACGCATCTTTGTCTTTTTTTCTGTGGGGGGTGGTTCGAGACAGGGTTTCTCTGTGTATCCTTGGCTGTCCTGGACTCACTTTGTAGACCAGGCTGGCCTCGAACTCACAGAGATCCACCTGCCTCTGCCTCCCGAGTGCTGGGATTAAAGGCATGTGCCACCACCGCCCGGCTATTACAGACAGCTGTGAACTGCCATATGGTGCTGGTATTTGAACCTAGGTCCTTTGGAAGAGCAGCCAGTGCTCTTAACACTGAGCCATATCTCCAGCCCACATCTTTGTCTTTAAAGTAAAATATAACATGATACAGAAATTCTAAATAAAAATGAAAAAAAAAACTGACTTATTTTTCAAGACAGGTTTCTTTGTGTAACTGTGTAGCCCTGGCTGTCCTGGAACTCACTGTGTAGACCAAGCTGGCCTGGAACTCACAGAAATCAGCCTGCCTCTGCCTCCCCAGTGCTGGGATTCGGGCCACGAGGCCCTGCTACCACTTATTCTTTACAAGATTTGGTGCTATGGCAGCTCAAAAATCTGCCTTTGCCATTTGGTAATATGGAGTAGCTTACAATACCTTACATGTTCAAAATTGTAAAAATTGGTATATACTGTAACTTCTGAATATTTTTAATGAATAAAGCAAATGAACCAGTAATGTAATTAGTTTATAGTATTTTATTCCATATTATTGGCATTCATTGCATTAAGTAGTCTTCTCATTTACTATATCCCCAAACATCATCCTTTTTTACCTCCCAATCTCTTAGATGAAATCTCTACCCTCAAAGTTGCAGACTGTGAAAATAAGATTTTGAGTTCAGTGTGGATAATGTATCGAGACACTGTCTCAATAAAACAACAGAAAACCAAAATTGATAGGAAGGAATTCTTTTTAGTTGTTCTTTTTTTTTAGGGTTTTCGAGACAGGCTTTCTCCGTGTAACAGCCCTGGCTGTCCTGGAACTCATTCTGTAGACCAGACTGGCCTCAAACTCACAGAGATCCGCCTGCCTCTGCCTCCCAGGTGCTGGGATTAAAGGTGTTTGCCACCACACCCAGCTTGTTATTACATTTTAAAACTTATTTTGTATGTGTATATATGGGTATGCCACAGCACACATATGGAGGTCAAAGGGCAGTTTTTAGAAGTTAATTCTCTCCTGCCATGTGGGTCCTAGGGATAGAGCTCTGGTCTTCAGGCTTGGTAGCAACTGCTTCTACCAGCTGAGCGATCTCTCCAGCCTTAAGGAAATGTTCTTGATTGAGAGATTGAAGACGCCTAATCAAAACAGAGTCCATGGACCTTACTTACAAGCCAGAAAAAGAAAAGAAAAAACAAGTTTTGGGTGATGGTTGACAAAAATATACCAGGCATATGTTAGATGGTATTCCATTTTAGTTAAATGTATACTTTACTAAGAGAATATTTCTAGGAAACAAACGTGTTTGTTTGGACTGAATGAGAAAAAAAAGTGGCAAAATGTTAATTGACAAGTCTAGGTGAAGAGCATATAGGTGCCATTTGGTTGCTTTGGGGGTGGGATTTTCTTGTTTTTGTTATTTGAGACAGGGTCTTCTGCCTTGGAAACTAACTTCAAATCCACTGTGTAGCTGAGGATGATCTTGAATTCCACGTGCTGGGATTACAGGTATATAGCAGCACACTTGACTTTTTCTTTACATGTTTCTTTACATGTTCATTCTTTTATTTCTGCTTTTGAGAAGACAGGATTTCATTATGTACCCCAAGGTGGCCTTGAAGTCACTATTTAGCCCAGGCCTGCCTCAGCCTCTGAGTACTAGGACGGCAAGTGTGCCTTGGCACACCTCGCATATTGTGCTGTTCTTTCAACTTTGTGTAGATTGAAAATCTTCACACTAAAAAGTTCAAGGCTTGCCGGGCGGTGGTGGCGCACGCCTTTAATCCCAGCACCTGGGAGGCAGAGGCAGGCGGATCTTTGTGAGTTCGAGGCCAGCCTGGTCTACAAAGCGAGTCCAGGACAGCCAAGGATACACAGAGAAACCCTGTCTCGAAAAAACCAAAAAAAAAAAAAAAAAAAAAAAAAGTTCAAGGCTCATTAAGACTAAACAGTACAGTATGCTGGGCTCAGGGTTCACTAGCAGTTTACCTATGTAGTTTGTTTTTGACAGGTGCCTTGGAGCACTATGTTAATTGCCTGGATCTGGTAAACAGAAGGCTACCTTATGGCCTTGCTCAGATTGGAGTGTGTTTCCACCCTGTTTTGGACACTAAGCAGATACCTAACAGCGTTAAAAGGTACAAAACCTGACAGATGATTTGGTAATTAAATAATCAAGAACCAGTCAGTCCCACTTTGGGATACATTATATCATTTCCATAAAAGCTAATTTTCTGATTTTATTTTTTTAATACAAAGAATTGGTGAAAAGACTGAAGCTTCATTGGTATGGTTTACTCCTGCAAGGACTTCAAGCCAGTGGCTTGATTTCTGGTTACGTCATCGGCTTCTGTGGTGGAGAAAGGTACTACAATAACAATTTCTTTTTTTTCTTTTTTTTTTTTTTTTTTCTTTTGGTTTTTCGAGACAGGGTTTCTCTGTATATCCTTGGCTGTCCTGGACTCGCTTTGTAGACCAGGCTGGCCTCAAACTCACAGAGATCCGCCTGCCTCTGCCTCCCAAGTGCTGGGATTAAAGGCGTGCGCCACCACCGCCTGGCTACAATAACAATTTCAATAGTTAATAATTGAATTCTTACTTATTTTCGTTTTGGTTTTTGTAGCAGGGCCTCCTGTCACCCAAGCTGGTCTCAAGCTCCATATATAGCCTAGGATGACCTTGAACTTCTTGCCTTTCTGGGCTCTGGGATTATAAAGATCGCTATTACTCTCCTTGCCTAAGTCTCCTAAATACGGAGCTAACAGACAGGCACCACCACACCTGGCTTATAAATAAAACTTGATGTAGCTTTGGTTTTTTGTGTTGGTTTTAGTTTCTTTAAAAAAAAAACACTGTCTCAAAAAAACAAACAAAAAATTATGGAGTGATGGCCCAGTGGTCTTCCAGAGGACCAGAGTTTGGTTTCCAGTATTCAAGTTAGGTAGCTCACAACTGTCTATAACTCCAGCTCTAAGGGTTCTGACTCCTCCTTCTGGACTCTGAAGGCATTTGGAAACGTGGCACACAGGTAGATGCAAATAAAAATATTTCTTTTTTGCTAGGTATGGTGGTACATGCCTTTAATCCTAGCACTCAGGAGGCAGAGGCAGATGGATCTGTGTGAGTTCAAGGCCAGCCTGGTCTACAAAGTGAGTCCAGGACAGCCAGGACTATGACACAGATAAACCCTGTCTTGAAGAAAAAAATTTTTTTTCTTTTTTAAAATTTTTTTATTTTTTCAAGACAGGATTTCTTTAGCCCTGGCTGTCCTGGAGCTCGCTCTATAGTCCAGACTGCTCTCAAACTTCCAGAGATCCACCTGCCTCTGCCTCCCGAGTGCTGGGAATTAAAGTATGAGCCACCACCATCTGGTAAAAATAAATCTTTTTTTTTTTTTTTAATGTTACTGCATTTTTACTTATTTGGGGTGAGCTCATCATGAATGCCATGGCAAATGTGTGGAGGTCGGAGGGCAGCTTTAGGGAGTTAATTCTCTCTTTCTACTATGTGGGTTCTGGAGATCCAACTCAGATATTCAGGCTTAGCAGCAAACATTCCACTGAACCATCTCTGCGGCTCTAATTTTGACTTTTTGAGACCAGGTGTCCCTCAACGCAAGCCAGCCTGTGTTCACTTTCAGCTCAGGCTGACCTCATGGCCATCCTCTTAGATGAGCTGGGATTACAGGTGTGAATCTCCAGCCCACCTGTTCGTTTGTTTGTTTTTCAGTTTGTTGCAGTCCTGGATATAGAATAGAGAGCCTTGATGTTTTGGGCAGGCACTCTGCCACTGAGCTACACTCTCATGTTTCTATGCTGAACATACAAACGGAATGCTCTTTGTATCGTTTTTATTGTCCCATGGGCTTCAGGGTTCCCTCAGTACAGACATGCTGAGCTCTGATGCTGTGCTGAGTCTTTATGTTTGGGACTTACTTAACTACTTTCAATCTGTTCCTGGATAAAAGTCTCAGGCAACCTTAATTAGGACTACATAGAGAGACCCCTTAGAGAAGAAAGAGTAACTTAGCATTTCATTAAATCAGTAAGACACTTTGTTTTGCAGTTTGCTATGAGTCCATCTAACTTTAGCAGCGCCGACTGTCAGGATGAAATGGGGCGAAAGGGAACCAAACTTTACTACAGCTTTCCCTGGGGAAAGGAGCCAATAGAGACTTTGTGGAACCTAGGAGATCAAGAACTTCTACACATGTATCCTGGAAGTGTGTCTACGATACAGGTGTGTGTCTTCCCTGAAGTCCCATGTTCTCTACCCAGATTCTCTGTTTTTCAAACCACTGAACGATAATTGCATGGTGTCCTGTGAATCTCTCAAAACCTCATGTACATTTTTTGTTTGTTTGTTTGTTTTTCCAGACAGCGTTTCTCTGTATAACCCTGGCTATCCTGGACTCACTTTTTAGACCAGGCTGGCCTCGAACTCACAGAGATTCGCCTGCCTCTGCCTCCCGAGTGCTGGGATTAAAGGTGTGTGCCACCACCGCCCGGCTAGTTAAGAGGTTATCCAATAGGTTTCTCTAGTGTACATTCATTTATTTTTTAATTGATTTCATTCTGTGTGGAGTGTTTTACCTGCATGTATCTCTGCTCCACAAGCATGCAGTGCTGAAGAGGCCATCAGATCCCCTGGAAGAAGAGTCACAGATATAACTCACCATATGGGTGCTAGGACTAGAATCCTGGTCCTCTGCAAGAACAAGTTCTCTTAACCCCTGCGCCATCTCTCCAGCCCTGTGCAGTGTACATTCATTTATATCTTGGGATAAAACCCAAGTTTTAGTGAATGCAAATCCAGGAACCAGGCTTGTACCACGAACACCTGAGGTTGAGACAGATTTCAAGGTGAGACTGGCTTAAAAAATAAAGCAGGGGTTTTGAGATGACTTAGCTGGTAAAAGCCCTTCAGTTCAGCCCTGGGGTCCACGTGGTAAGAGTAGCAACAGTTAACTCAGCTGCCTGCAGTGCCTCTTGTGCTCCCTTCCTGTTACCACACACATGTAATATTAGTAAAGGAACTGCCTAAACAAATGTTCCCTGTCAGCCGGGCAGTGGCGCCTTCAATCTCAGCACTCAGAAGGCAGAGGCAGGCGGAGCTCTGTGAGTTTGAGGACAGTCAGAGCTACACAGTGAGCCCCTGTCTGGTAAAATACACACAAAAAAGAAAGAAAAAGTTCTGCTGAATGGTACTTTGTTTTGTTCTCTTCTGTGAAGGGTCGAGATGGACGGAAGAATGTGGTTCCTTGTGTTCTGTCCATAAATGGGGACCTAGACCTAGGGACGCTGGCTTACCTCTATGATTCCTTCCAGCGCACAGAGAGCTGGTGTGTGAGGAAGAAGAGCCTTCAGAGAGAGGTGCTTCTCCTACTTCATGGGGACTCAGAAAACTAAAATTATGTGGGTCTTTGTTTGTTTTGTTTTGTACTTTATTCTATAACTATGCTTTTCTTCTTCCTCTTGTCCCTTAATTGCCTCAGGTGCTTAAACTTCATCCTTGTTTAGCCCCTGTTAAGGTTGCTTTGGATGTAGGGAAAGGCCCAACGGTGGAACTAAGACAGGTAGATTAAATAAACTTTTTAAAAATTTTACATTTTACTTACTGTGTGTGTGGACATGTGTGGTATGGAGGTCAGAGAACAATTAGGAGCTGATTCTGTCTTCCACCTTGAGGATCCTGGGGATGGTACTCGGGTGGTCAGGCTTGGCAGTAACTGCCTGTCCCCAATGAACCATCCTGCCACCAATTGCTAGTAGTTGTCCAGAAGCAGTTTGTGTAGTTGACTTCCGGAATGCTGTGCTGGCAGTTTTTCAGGCTCTTCTGTCTGATGGGAAAGTAAAACCCCTAGGGCACATTTCTCACCTGTCACATGACTTTACAGTTAACATGGCTTTTTGCAAGATACGGTTTTTGTTTTCTGTTTTGAACGATAATGGTGATAATTCTTGGTTGGTATAAAACTATTTCTTGAAAGATTTGCAGTCAGTATTCAGTTGACATTGCTTAATTTCGATTTTAGAGGAAGTATGCAGTTTCTAAAGGGTTCAGTGTATACAGTATAATGTTATGTAACTAAATAGGTTACAAGTCGTTTATAGTTTCACAAGCACTTCTCTTTCGTATTTGAAATCTATTTTTTCCCTCCAGGTTTGTCAAGGGCTACTTAATGAATTACTAGAAAATGGGATTTCTGTGTGGCCTGGTTATTTGGAGACTATACATTCCTCATTAGAGCAACTCTATTCAAAGTAAGAATTATCTTCCTTGTCATTGATTATATGTTTCATTATGCTAGTAGGAAAAAAATCTCTTCTAAATATAATCTTAAAAATGGAGCTAGAGCCGGGCGGTGGTGGCGCACGCCTTTAATTCCAGCACTTGGGAGGCAGAGGCAGGCGGATCTCTGTGAGTTCAAGGCCAGCCTGGTCTACAAAGCAAGTCCAGGACAGCCAGAACTGTTACACAGAGAAACCCTGTCTCGAAAAACCAAAAAAAAAGAAAAAATGGAGCTAGAGAGTTGGAGAGATGGCTCAGCAGTTAAGAGCAGTAGCTGCTCTTCCAGAGGTCCTGAGTTCAATTCCCAGCAACCACATGGTGGCTCACAACCATCTATAATGTGATCTGGTGCCCTCTTCTGGCCTGCAGGCACACATGCAGACAGAACATTATATACATAATAAATAAATAAATCTTAAAAAAAAAGATGGGGCTAGAGAGATGGCTCATTGGTTGTGTGCTTGCTGTTCTTCCAGAGAACCCATGTTTGGTTCCCAGCATCCATGTTGGGGAGCTCATAATCACTTATTACTACAGCTCGAAGAGATTCAACAACCTCTTCCGTCCTCCACAGGCACTGCATACATGAGTCATGCACGAGTGTGCACACATCCACGAACACACAAGTAACACTTAAATCCTTAAGTAATAAATAATAAGTAAGAGATAACATGTGGAGAGATAACTCGGTGTTAAAGAGCTCTGGATGCTTTTGTAGAGGACCTGGGTTTGGGTCTCAGCACCCACACTGAGGCTCACAGACATCTGTAACTGGAGTTCCATGCCTCCTTGTGGTTTCTGTGGGCACCAGGCACACATGTGGTATACATATATGCATGTAAACATAACAGAAATAAATCTTTTTTTTAAAAATGTTCCTAGAAGCCGGGCGGTGGTGGCGCACGCCTTTAATCCCAGCACTTGGGAGGCAGAGGCAGGCGGATCTTTGTGAGTTCGAGGCCAGCCTGGTCTACAAAGTGAGTCCAGGACAGCCAAGGATACACAGAGAAACCCTGTCTCGAAAAACCAAAAAAAAAAAAAAAAAAATGTTCCTAGCACTGGGTGTGGTGGCACACACCTTTAATCCTAGCACTCGGGAGACAGGGGAGATGGATCTCTGTGAGTTCAAGGCCAGCCTGGTCTACAGAGTGAGTTCCAAGACAGCCAAGGGCTGTTACACTGAGAAACCCTGTCTTGAAAAAAACCTTTAAAAAAGTTCCCAGCTTTTCCTTTTATAGAACTTTGTACCTTGAGCTAATTTGCTGTACCAAGGAATAGTATTATAGTATTTGCCACATATTTTTTTTTTTTTTTTTTTTTGGTTTTTTTGAGACAGGGTTTTTCTGTGTAGCCCTGGCTGTCCTGGACTCACTTTGTAGACCAGGCTGGCCTCGAACTCGCAAAGATCCGCCTGCCTCTGCCTCCCAAGTGCTGGGATTAAAGGCGTGTGCCACCACTGCCCGGCTTTTGCCACATATTTATATGCACACCTCAGATCAGTTACCAGTGTTTCAGGGATAAAAGGTAAGTGTGTAGAGTTAGAACTGAAGGATCATAAATGGAAGGCCTTTCCTAGCTGGCACTGGGTTCTTTCTGAGACTTAAGTCTGGAGGGCAGAGCCAGTCTTCTCAGTGATTGCCAGCTGTTTACTCCGAACTGAACCTAACTTCTAGTTGATCATCCCTCTGAACAATCCAACATCTCACACTTTTCCACTACTAATAGTTTTTGTAAATGAAATTTTCCATATGACCTATGATGGACTGCACTCAAAATACACAAACACAAAGATACTGTCTAAAATTACCTTTCTGCTGTATGTATCAGGGAACTTAAAACACAATGGATTTCGGGGGCTGGAGAGATGGCTCAGCGGTTAAGAGCACTGCCTAGAGCTCTTCCAAAGGTCCTGAGTTCAATTCCCAGCAACCACATGGTGGCTTACAACCATCCACAATGTGATCTGGTGCCCTCTTCTGGAATGCAGGTGTACATGCAGATAGAGCACTCATATGCATAAAATAATAAATTAAAAAAAAAAAACCACAATGGATTTCATGTTCAGACTTGGGTCCGAGCCCCAAAAGAGCTAATTATATAGATTTAAATATTCAAGGTGTTTTGTTTTTGTTTTTTAACTATGGAGCACTTTTGCTCCAAGCATTTCAGATAAAGGATACTCAATGTGAGACATCTTTATTACTCCCCCAGTCTAGTCCACCACCAAATGATGTGAGCCTGACCCCTCATTCTCAGCCTCTGTCTGTCTGTCTGTCTGCACACAGCTTCTTCCCACCCCCCATCCCCAAGATCTCTCAATACAGAGTCTTACACTGTAACCCACACTGACCCTAGATCTTACCGTGTCTCTCAGTCTAGCCTCAGCATCATGGAAATCCTCCTGCCTCGGCCTCTTGAGCTCTGGGATTATAGATGTGAGCTATTATGACTGGGTCCTATATATATCTCAGCTTCACACTGCTCTGTCTTCCCAGCCATTACCCAGGTTAAGGTCACTAATATTTTGTCAGGATTATTAAAACAGTCTTGCTGGGCGTGGTGGCACATGTTTTTAATCCCAACACTGTGTGCTTAAGGCCTACCTGGTCTATAAAACGAGTCCAGGACAGCCAGGGCTATTACACAGAGAAACCCTGTCTCAAAAAAAAAAGTCTTATAGTTGAATTATTGCTAGTTTGCTATTTTATTAATTTCTGCTTCTGTAATAAAATGGTTTATCCTTTTATGCATATTTTGATTTTTTTCTTTTTTAGCTTTTTGTGTTGAATAAATATTTGAGATTGGGACGTTTTGTGTTTTGTGCTTTTACTTTATAGGCACAGTAACTCATACCTGCAAATCTTGGCACTCTGTAGGCTGAGGCAGGAGGATCACAAGGTTGAGGTCAGCTTGGACTACATAATGAGATCCTGTATCCAAAAATAAAATATACCTTCAGATAATGTCTGCAGGAAAACAGTTCTCAGCAAGTAGCAATAGACCCCAGGTGTGGTGGTCCTGCACAAAGCCTGGGTTTTTATAGACTCCAGCAGGGACAACATCGAAATGGAATAACTGGTGTTTGTTCAGATATGAAACGAAGGAGGGGGACTTGAACTTCTAGTGTTCTGTGTTCTAAACTCCCGTTCATGGGGAGGGGTGCCATTTTTTAAATGTATGGGTGTTTTGCCTGTGTGCATATATGTACACCATGTGTATTTAGTGCACACAGAGGACAGAAGAGGACATCAGATCCCCTGGAACAGAATGCCTGTGAGAATCAGGATCGGCCATGGTCCTAAGAGAACATAGAAGTCACTTAGACTGTTGTAAAGCACAAGTGACAGGTCTCAGGGGTTGTTTTTATGGAGTGAGAGGCAGTGCCCAAGGTGGGAAAATCTGGAATAAGTAAATATAATATTCTGGGGTACTCAAGTGATACCTGGCCCTGCAGAATGCAAAAGATCAGCAGACTGTAAACTACATCCTTTTTCAGCATTCAGGGTGGAACACAGATAAACATATCCATCCTCTGAAGAGATGAACATACATGTTTAACTTCCCTAGTTTCCCTACTGCTTATCTGTTAGCACAAGGACTTCATACCCTCTCTGTATATCCCATCCTTGTCTGGGCTGCCTTGAACTCAATGTGTAGCTGAGGATTACCTTGAACTTTGATTGTCCTGCCTCCCGTTCTTGAGTCTTGGGAGCATAGGCATATACCACTGTGCCTAGTTTTTAAAAATTGGATGTTTGGGGCTGGAAAGATGCCTCTGTGGTTAAGAGCACTGGCTACTCTACCAGAGAACACAGATTTGGCAGCTCACAGCTATCCATTAATTCCAGTTTCGGGGCATCCAGTGTCCTCTTCTGGCCTCCAGAGGCAGTAGGCACATATGTGGTACACAAATATACATACAGGTAGAGCACTCATATGCATAAAATAAAAATAAGTAAAGTAAAAGCTTACAATTTAATGTTTAATCTAATTTGGAAAACAGGAAGGCCAGTGTGGATTTATTCAGTGATCAATGAATTATGAACAGTGGTAGCATGTTAAATCATAAATGGAGTGTGAATTTCTTATAAACTGTTGTATACCAAATCTTTATTTCGGTTGTTTTTTGTTTTTTTTTTTTTTTTTTGCGGGGGACGGGGACAGGGTTTCTCTGTGTAGCCCTGGCTGTCCCTCTGTAGACCAGGCTGAATTCTGTGATTAAAGGCATGTGCTACCATGCCTGGCCATTATAGACAGTTTCAAACTGCCATGTGGGTGCTGGGATTTGAACCCCGGTCCTTTGGAAGAATAAGCAGTGCTCTTAACTGCTGAGCCATCTCTCCAGCCCAAGTTTTTTGTTTTTTGTTTTTTTTTTTTTTTGAGACAGGGTTTCTCTGTGTGATAGCCCTGCTGACCTGGAACTTGCTTTGTAGATGAGGCTGCCCTCAAACTCACAGAGATCCACCTGCTTCTACCTCCCAAGTGCTGGGATTAAAGGTGTGCGCCACCATGCCCAGAAATTACAGACAGTTCCAAACTCCCGTGTAGGTGGGATTTGAACCCAGGTCCTTTGGAAGAGCAGCCAGTGCTCTTAACCGCTGAGCTATCTCTCTCCAGCCCCTAGTATTTGTTTTTTAAATTTTAGATTACAGTAAGTTCAAAACTTTACTTTGAGCATGCTTCAGAAATGGGAGAGGGTGGGGCGTAATTTGTCCCATTCTAAAGGACTGACTGACTGAGGTAGGCGCTGGTGTCTGTTGGGTGCTCATGTATTTTGTTTAACTATTTATTCTTTCAGGTATGATGAGATGAGTATCCTTTTTACAGTTCTGATTACTGAAACTACTTTGGAAAATGGACTGGTCCAGCTGAGAAGTAGAGACACCACAATGAAGGAAATGATGCACATATCCAAACTGAAAGACTTTCTAATCAAGTATCTAGCATCTGCTAAAAATGTATAGGCCTTCATATTTCTTTTGTTTTTTTTTATTTTTTGAGACAGGGTTTCTCTGTGTATACCTGGCTGTCCTGGACTCACTCTGTAGACCAGGCCAGCCTTGAACTCACAGAGATCCGCCTGCCTCTGCCTCCCTAGTGCTGGGATTAAAGGTGTGCACCACCACGCCTGGCAGGCCTTCATATTTCTGTAATAAATGTTCTCTATTGATTTCATTGACTTACATTAGTATGGTTTAGGCCTTCTGCATTTATAAAGTAGACATTTTTGATTCTTGATTCATTTTTTTTATTCTTTTGATGTGGTCTATTGAGAAAACACATCCTGATTTGCCAAGTAAGCAAGGCGCGCGTGGGTGCATGCGTGTGTGTGTGTGTGTGTGTGTGTGTGTAAATACACAAATGAAGGTATTAGTATGCATGCCCTAGAAAATCCCCAGGATCCTCCTATCCCGCTTTCCTGGTGCTAAGATTATAGCTAAGACATAGATCCTGGCTTTTAGTGGGCACTAGGGGTCTGATTCAGATGCTTGTGCTTGCTTGACAAGCGCTTACCAGCTGTTCTGCCTCCCTAGCCCCGTCCCGAACTTGTGACTTTGTTGCCTCCAGTGCAGAGATCATAGGCATGTGTGAGGGTCATGTATTGCTAAGCAAGCTGTCTACCAGCTGAGCCACACCTTGACCCTCAGTTATAGTCTTTCTATTTTTGTTCTTGTCTTTTCAACTTGCCATCAGTGGTAGCAGAAAGGTAACAATACTAATGAAGACATGCAGACAGAAAAGAAAAAGTGGATTTTGTACGTGTATCTGACATTACATCTGTTTTTATAAATACTGTAAATCAGCAACTAGAGATGTTTAGCCACTAAACAGTATGAAAGGAGCCGCTGGGGATACAGAAAGGAGTTGAAAATAGGAAATCCTAGGTGGCGTCACTCACTGGGTCACATGGCAAGCAGAGGTCTTCAGGTGAGTTCACAAGGAGACAGATTTTCGAGTTGACAGAGTTCCATGCAGCCTTAGCCACAGGCTAACCTAGCACACCCTTTGGTGATAGGTCATGCCTAGCAAAGCCTCTTCCTGTCTGTCAGGAGCTAGTCCTCTTTCTCAATACTGAAACTTACGGGCAAAATAATATGTAGCCTAGGACATGCTTTTAGATAATCATCCTGGGTTGGGCAGAGTGCTTACATAGCATGCACAGGGTCTGGGTTTGACCCGTGACACACTGGGCACACTCAAAAACACATTGCATTTGCTTTTCTGTTCATAATACAGAGTAAGTGATGTTGAATTTTTACCAATGTATGAGTACAGATGCACAATCCACCGTGGATTCCAGGGAGTGAAGTCAGGCATGGCAAATGCTTTTACTTGGTGAGTCATCTTACCAGCCTTTTTTTTTAAACAAATGTGTTTGACTCATCAATGTGGCCCAGTGTCCAGGGGCTGCATCTAATAATATCCATCTTGCTGTCTCAAGGCATCAGCATCATATGTTGGGAGACAGGTTGTGTGTGTATGCTGTGGTCCTATTCTCTCATCTCAAAAAGTCACCAGGTTCCAATCATGAGGGCTCCACCCTGATAGCCTTATTTAAACTAGTCACCACCCAAAGGCCTACCTCTGAATACAATAGTCAGATTTTGTTTCCTCCATGGAAATACCTCACAATGGGATTAAAGGTAAACTGTGTAGAAAAAAAATGGCTATTTAAATTATTTACCCAGTATTTATACTATCTTTAATTGGTTGGTGGTGTTAGTCCTTAACCCGCCATTATAAATGAATCCACACAGACACCAGATGGATTTTAACAATCCTAGGCCTGGGTTGTGCAATCCTAGCCCATCTAAGCTAGCTTATAATTCTATTACCCAAATATGACCCCATATATACATGCGTCCCTTTGGACTATTATTCTCCATGCTAAGCCGATGTTCCATGCCACATGGAAGGATCTTCTTTAATCTACCCTATGGTGTGTCCTCCTTGTCTGCTCCTGGCTTCTCCAGCCTTTCTTCTCCCAAAATGCTCTGTTTCTCTAAAAGCCCCTCGTCCCACCTATCTCTGTCTTTGCCCAATCTCCAGGCCTCAGGATTTATTTAACCAATCAGAGTCAATTAAGTAACAAACAGCAAACGGGACCAATTAACATTTAGAATGCTTAACACCATCCCATCAAGCCTGAGTTTGGGAAGGGGCAAACCATTTTGGAACTCCAGGAACAACAGAAGACCAGGACCTGTGGAATAGGATTGATCATGTAGAGGAGTGATCAGTGGGTGGAATTCAGCATACAGTGTTACTATATATTGGATAGTAGACTGTAAATAATAAAGTAGATGCTAGGAACAAAGGTCAGGGGTAGAGTTCCTGCCTAGTACACACAAACCCATCTGTGGTAGAAGTTAGGGCCTTTTTAGTGAAATTAGTAGGCTATTCAGCTTAACATCTTGACAGCCTCAAAGGTTGCCAGTCCAATTCCCTATGAGCTGCCTGCCAGATGCTAAGCTGAACTGCCTACTAATTTCACTAAACAGGCCTAACTTCTAACACATATACCCCTTCTATTAAATAGCTAATTTTCTCTAATAGTAATATAATAAAAATTATAATATAAATTGCTTATATACAATACATAAAATAACCATAACTTTTTATTAATATATAAATAGTAACATTTACATCTTTTTGTTTTGTTTTTCCAGACCGGGTTTCTCTGTGTAACAGCCTGGCTGTCCTGGACTCGCTTTGTTGACCAGGCTGACCTTGAACTCACAGAGATCCGCCTGCCTCTGCCTCCCAAGTGCTGGGATTAAAGGCATGTGCCACCACCGCCCGCACATTTACATCTTTTACGTGGTAGAAGTTAGGC
>CAJQZJ010035090.1:117720-134190 GCA_907164525.1 Lophiomys imhausi | reverse complement strand
CTGCCTCTGCCTCCCAAGTGCTGGGATTAAAGGCGTGCGCCACCACCGCCCGGCTTCAAAACCTTTTTTTAAAAGATGATCATGAAAGACTTTGGGATACAGTTTGGGTCATCCCAAGCTAATATAAAGTCATCTCTAAAAAATGTTAAGTGAAAAATAAAATCAAAGGATCGAATGGCTCACTGTCGACATGCTATGTCTGGTCCCACTTGTTTAGACAAAGAGATTATTTGTGAGGGGCTCTGAATACTGGCCGCAGGCCCTGTAAAGTAAGATGGACCATGTGAAACAGAGGTGGGAGGCAGATGGGATTTCCTGTTACTTTCTTCCTTCCTTTTTTTTTTTTTTTTTAAACCTGTGGGGTTTTTTGTTCGTTTGTTTTTGTTTTGGTTTGGTTTGGTTTGGTTTTTCAAGACAGGGTCTCTCTGTGTAGCCATGGCTGTCCTGGACTCACTTTGTAGACCAGGCTGGCTTTGAACTCACAAAGTTCCGCCTGCCTCTGCCTCCCGAGTGCTGGGATTAAAGGCATCCGCCACCATGCCCAGCCTTAATTTTCTTTTTTAATAACCAGCTCTCCGTGTAGAATACTTGCATAGTATGTGTGACACACACCATATATATACACACATGTACACATACATGCACATACAATCACCCCCAAACCAATCAACCAAACTGCTCACACAGCCAGCACAGCCCTTTACCTGTTTGAGTTCCACAGATGTTTGCATACAGTTGGTCTTGCAGGGGCGTTTCTCCAGAACCCTTGGATTCATTCTCTCTCAGAGCTTTTCCTGCCCCCACCCCAAAAGGCATAGAACGATCACATTTAACCAATTTAGACGTGTTTTTTTCTGTCTCCTCTGCCAAGAGGCAGACTCTCCCATAATTCTAACTGACATCCTCCAGTAGCCTGAATTGATGGGGGGGGGGGGTGTCACAGATTTGTATTCAATACAAATCCAGGGTCCTCCATCTCAGCCTACATACTGTATTGGGAGTTGACACATTTTCCTTCCTTCCTGAAAGGAATTGTTGGTTGATGCAACCAAGTTCTGTGTCAGCAGAAATCGAAAATCCTTCTTTGTTTTGTTGAGACCAAGTTTCTATGTGTAGCCCTGGCTGACCTAGAACTCACTCTGTAGACCAGGCTGGTCTTGAACACACAGAGATCCACCTGCCTCCACCTCTGAGTGCTGGGATTAGCAGCATTATACCATCACTGCCCAGCTGAAATAAAAAATCTTAATGCTGTTTTGACAAAAACTCAGGGTGGTTTGTTTGTAGGAAAGGGAAACGTCTCTTTGAGGTGTTTGAGAAGCTGGATTAGGTAGGGTATCTATTTTCAAGGGGTTTTAATGAATAACTTTGTCTTAGAGTCTACGCTGGGCCTTGTGTGAGCTAAGAGGGACTGTACCACTGAGCTTCAGCCCCTGTTCCCTTTCAACTTTTTTTTTTAATCAACTAATGCCTGCCCTCTTCCTTTGTCCATGTAGAGATGGGGGAACACGGGGGTGGACATCTGTGAGATAGATACCCATTCCACAGGCCAGAGGGCTGAGGCCCAGAGAAGCAAAGGCACCAGACCCCCAGCAGCTCTTCACTTGCACCTTGTGTACTGAGACACAGTGGCTACTTTGTACAAATCTAGATATTTCTCTGCACCTGTGTGCCCAGTGAAAGGGCCACTTTGAAATATTTACTAGAGAAGTGCTGAGAGGTGAATAGGGAAAGCCTGGACAGTGAATGGTTTGTTGTCACCGTAGTACATCAAGTGGGAAGGCAGAGACATAGTCCCATCCAACTTCCCACACCAAGCTTTCTGAAGGTAGCTGAGAAACGGAAGGGTCCGCCCTTTGGGGGTTTCTGCTTTGGGACCAACTATATGATATACACTGAACTTCAGGAGACTTTTTTTTTTTGGTTTTTCGAGACAGGCTTTCTCTTTGTAACAGCCCTGGCTGTCCTGGACTCACCTTGTAGACCAGGCTGGCCTCAAACTCACAGAGATCTGCCTGCCTCTGCCTCCCGAGTGCTGGGATTAAAAGCATGTGCCACCATGCCCAGCTTTTATTTTATTTTTTAGGAAAACCTTGTTATAAACAGTATTACCCTTCCCCACATGCACAGCAGCACTATTCATAATAGCCAGAATATGAAAGCAACCCAAGCATGGAGATCAGGGGTGGGTCATGGCATGAGGTGCAAATACAGTTCAGAGGGTTCCCCAGCGTAAAAAGGAAAGGCGTTCTGGTATGCAAAGGAAACCAAACACCAAAGGACAGCCCCTGGGGGTGCAGCACGGTTGGTAGAATTGCCTACCAGGCAGGGACCCCTGAGTTCAGTCTGCACTCCTGTAATCCAACCACTCTGGAAGACTGGAAGGTCATGGTTACCCTCAACTACCCGGTGAGTTGGAGGCCAGCTTGGGATAAATCCAGGAGACCCTGTCACAAAATTAAACAAGCCAGACAACTGCTGCAGGATGTCACTCAAAATGAAATACTAGAGTAGTTTCATCGGTAGAGACAGAAGGCAGAATAGTGGCTACCGAGCAGGGGGAACAGAATGAGGAATTGTCTCATGGCACTGGATTTCAGCCTGGGAAGCTGACAAGGGTGTGGGGTTACTGAAGGTGTCACAACAGAGATAAGGACTAAATGTTACTGACACACATATGAAGTAGCTGAACCAGGAGCTGAGGGTGTGACTCTGCGTAGAGCTCTTGTTTAGCACATGACAGGGCTCATGCAGTAAAAGGGGGAAAAAGGATGGGGGAGTGAAATAGCAAATTTCACAGTGTGTATATTTTAGTATAATTTTAAGAGGACACTATGGGGATGTGGCTCATTTGGTGGAGTCTTGCCTAACATGCATAAAGCCCCAGCTTGCATCCTCACTGATGCAAAGATTGGATGTAGGAAGGCGAGCTGGTAATCCCGGTGCTGGAGATGGTCATTCTCAACTGCATGGTGAGTTTGAGGCCAACCTGGACTACAAGAGACCTAGTCTCAAAAAAAAAAAAAAAAAAAGTATAAGCTGGGAGTGGTGGTGTACGCCTGTAAGATTAGCATTCTCAAACTGAGGCAAGGGGATCACTGAGTTCAAAGCCAGCCAGGCACACATAGCAAGATTTGATCACAAAATAAGAGAACAAAAATTATTAATGGCCGGGCGGTGGTGGTGCATGCCTTTAATCCCAGCACTTGGGAGGCAGAGGCAGGCGGATCTTTGCGAGTTCAAGACCAGCCTGGTCTACAAAGTGAGTCCAGGACAGCCAGGGCTACGCAGAGAAACCCTGTCTCAAAAAAAAAGTATTAATGATTTTCAGATAGTAGCTGCAGATTTCTAATCCAATCATGGGGATGGGATGGGGCTTAGGACTGTGTATATAAATTGTGTTCACGTGAGGCTGGATCTCCAGGCAACCTACATCAAAAAGACCCTGGCTAGACAGTGCCCTGGGAGCCTCGAGAATTCTGTCTGCTCACCTCATAATATCTCCCCTCTTTCTCTCTCTCCTTCCCTCCCTCTCTCTCTCTTTGGTTTTTGAGACAGGGTTTCTCTGTGTAGCGCTGGCTATCCTGAAACACTCTCTGTAGACCAGGCTGGCCTCCACCTCACAGAGAGGTGCTTGCTTCCGTCTAGGACTACCGGGGTTCCCCTTACCCCTCTGCCCTGCTGAGTGTGAACCTCACAGGGACATACCAGGGAGAACCTACCTTTTTTGTATCTTGGTTGAATAAAAAAAAACAGAACTAGGATTATTACCAGTAGCCCCAGTAACACCCCCGGGATCAACCATGACAGCAGACATGAAGGACAGCTCTCTTCTGTAAGAAAACAATGTTCACATGTCACCACTGGCTTCCTTTTTCTATGACACCTACCTGGTGGGTGCTCTAGGAAAAGCCATCATGGCTGTCTCCTGAGCTCACCAACACACTGTATATCTGGTCCCAGCAGCTCATGA
This sequence comes from Lophiomys imhausi, assembly GCA_907164525.1. Lineage (NCBI taxonomy): Eukaryota > Metazoa > Chordata > Mammalia > Rodentia > Muridae > Lophiomys > Lophiomys imhausi. The sequence goes on along the minus strand of CAJQZJ010035090.1, from coordinate 130,217 downwards.
GAGTTCCCTTTATTGGACCATGAAGTTCTTAAATTCACACCCTCTTTCCTTCCTCCCCCATGGGCATCAAAGAGCAGACCAACACTTTATAGTGGACCCCCTCACAGCATCGATAGGACCCTCTAAGACAGGACTGGTGTTTACTGGGAAGTTCTCAGTCACCACCTCTCGATACCATCCCAGTGGGTGTTCAAACAATATCCAACCATACCACACACTGTCCAACCCTTTACTCCAGCTCACTGGCCTCAAGGCAAATGACCTCCTGAGAAGTCCAATGCACAGCTGGCGGCCAGGCAAATAGCTAACCTGATACCTACTTACATCCATGTAGAAGCCAGATAGACAACTTATGGGGGTTGATTCTTTCTACCACGTGGGTGCTAGGGATCAAACTGAAATCATCAGACTTGGTGGTGAGCGCCTCCACTCACTGAGCCATGATTTTGTCAGAGATTCAGTTCCAAGTGTGCAGTGGAAAGTTGGCTCATTCTCAACCCGAGAGTATCATATTTCTATAACCAGGTTTTCTGTTATAGAATCAGTTGCACAAATGCTTTTACTTCCTGTAGAAAGCAGAAGTGGCCCTGCTAAATTGATTCAAGGGAAACTCAAAACAGGAAATACAGGACTCTGGTCTACTGTCAAACCCTACTCTTTTTATCTACAATTTCTCTTTTTATAGATTTGTTTAGATTGATTGATTGATTGATTTTGGATTTTTGAGCCAGGATCTCTCTATGTAGTCGAAGCTGTCCTGAAACTCCATATGTGGACCAGGCTGGCCTCGAACTCACAGAGATCTGCCTGCCTCTGCCTCCCAAGGGCTGGCTAGATTCATTTTATTTTATGTGTTGAACATTTTGCTTGCATGTATGTGTCTGCGCCATGTGTGTGCAGGGCCCATGGAGGCCAGAAAGGTGGCTCTGGATTCTGTGGAACTGGAGTCAAAGATGGCCATAATCCACTGTGCGGAGGCCGGGAATTGAACCTGGATCCTCTGGAACATCAATAAGTGTTCTTAACCACTAAGCCACCTTTCCAGCTCCCCTACTCTATTTTTGGAAAGAATCCAGCAGTATGATATGTAATGTGGTTCCTTAGCCAAAATATTGTAAGGAAAGAAGGCTTGTCACCTGTCATGTTACCCACAAGTTTTTGTATGACCCTCAGAACAGTCTCTAGGGTCCAAAGATGAACCTACTGTGCTTCAGAAATGTTATAAAACAGCCCCAAATCTGGAAGGGGTGGTGCACACCTGTTAATTCCAGAACTTGGAAAACAGAGCTAAGAGAATAGGAGTCAGAGTCATCCTTGGCTACATACGTGAGTATAAGGCCAGCTAGGCTACTTGAGAGGCCGCTTTAGGAAAAATGGAATGTCCAAGGTCACAGGGATGGCAAATAGGAGACTAACTGCAGAGTGAAACAACACTCCTCGCCCCGATTGTAAGAGTCTCATGTAATCCAGGTTAGCCTCAAACCCATCGTTCCTCCTGCTACTCTAGGCCCCTCAAAACTTGATATCCTCAGTCTGTCTGGTCTCCCTTGGGTTCACACACTTCTTCTCTGATCTTCAACCACCATGAACCAGCCCAGTTCCCACTACAAGCTGGAGGTCTGGAAATGCCAAGGGCCTCAAAGAGCCTCTTTTCCCAGTCTCCCCGTACACCTAGCTAGCTCCCACTCATCCTTCCAGCACCTTGGACAGGCCCTCCTACCTTCCCTAGGTGGGCCCTTCTCCATGGTTCAACCTTTCTCCACACTATGCCAGTTTCCTTAACAGCCGGCACAGCCTGTGAGCCATTTGGGGGGGGGGGTTAATGTCTTCTCCCTAGACCAGAGGCTCCATGAGGGAGGGAACCAATCAATGTAAGCCACGGTGTGGTGCATCCGGGTTCTCTAACCCTAGCTGATGAGTCAATCTGTGATTAAGGAACCTGTGCTCGTGGCACCGTCAGTCCTGATGGAGCTGGGGATACGGCCAGGTCTTAGGTGTCACTGGTGTACCCGGAACCACCACAGGCAATAGCCTGTACCAAGTGGGCAATGGATAGACATGCATCTGTGAACTTCACTGAAGATGACCATGTCTTATAATCCATCAAAACAGTTTGACAGGACAGAATGTCACTTGAACAAACCAGCAGGAAGGTCATGTGCACAGAACCATGCTTGGCGGCCCCACCACATAGGGTAGGGGAGCGTCTGTTAAGCACTGGTCCGCACTGTGCACCACAGACACGTCTGAGTCAGCCTTCCTCCTTCCATTCATTCCTAAGACAGCCACCACGGTTGCCTTAGTTTATGCCCTGAGCGCTGCCTGTCACCTGGAACCCATAGCATAAAATTCCTGCAAAAATCTCTACCCCAGCTGTGCTGGTTAATAGTGGTGCCAACTTGGTCTGATCTAGAATCCCCTAGGACCTATGTGCCTGGGCAAGTCGTAAGAGGTTATATAGATTAGGTTAATTGAGGTGGAAGGACCCACCCTAACTGTGGGTGTTATCATTCCATGGGACAAGTCCCAGACAGAATAAGAAAGAGAAAGTAGCCGGGCGTGGTGGCGCACGCCTTTAATCCCAGCACTCAGGAGGCAGAGGCAGGTGGATCTTTGTGAGTTCAAGGCCAGCCTGGTCTACAAAGTGAGTCCAGGACAGTCAAGGATACACAGAGAAACCCTGTCTCAAAAAACCTAAAAAAAAAAAAAGAAAGAAAGAGAAAGTAGCCTGGTGGTACACTCCTTTAACCCTAGCTCTTGGGAGGCAGAGGCAGACAGATCTCTGTGATTCTGAGGCCATCCTGGTCTACATAGTGAGATCTAGGCTAGCCAATGCTATGTTATGATATTGTGTCTAAAAAAAAAATAATTGCTGGGCATGATGACACACGCCTTTAATCCTAGTACTGGGGAGGCAGAGGCAGGTGGATCTCTTTGAGTTCGAGGCCAGCCTGATATAACCAAAAAAGAAAAAAGAAAACAAAAAAAATCAATACTACAGGGCTGGGTACACCTTTAGTCCCAGCACTCGAGAGGCAGACACAGGTGGATCTCTGTGATTCGAGGCCAGCCTGGTCTATTTAGCTACTTGCGGGCTAGCCAGGGCTACACAGTGAGATACTGTCACAAGATAAATACAGTTTTAAAAACCTTCAATACCACAGTCTTGCCACATTTCTAGTATTCAAGAGTCAAAGGTAACTGGTGCTTGCCATAGTGGACAACACAAACACAGGACATGTCCACCACAGCAGAAAGTTTTGTTAGACAGAAATACAGGTCCATGTCAGGGTACAAATGTCTTGTCATAATCTAATCTAACATAGTAGGGGGTGGTCTCCCCAGGGATGTGCTCAGAGAGTGTCAGTCACTTGTCTTGTCTCTGTGACAAAGCCCCCAAGAAAAGCACCTTAAGGAAGAAAGGCTTATCTGTGTTCCCAGTGACACAACCCATCATGACAGGGGTGGCATAGCAGCATGAGTAGGAGGTGGCTAGTCACATTTCATCCACATATAGGAAGCAGAGAGAGAGAGAGATGAATCCGTGGGCTTAGTTTTCTTTCTCTTATTTTTTTTTTTTGTTTTTTGTTTTTTTTTTTTTGGTTTTTCGAGACAGGGTTTCTCTGTGTAACAGCCCTGGCTGTCCTGGACTTGCTTTGTAGACCAGGCTCGCCTCGAACTCACAGAGATCCGCCTGCCTCTGCCTCCCAAGTGCTGGGATTAAAGGCGTGCGCCACCACGTCCGGCTTCTTTCTCTTATTTTTAAGGTTTAATAATAAATCCTTTCTTATTTTTATAATAAATCCTTTTTAATTTAATTTAATTTTTTTTGGTTTTTCGAGACAGGGTTTCTCTGTATAGCCCTGGCTGTCCTGGAACTCACTCTGTAGACCAAGCTGTCCTTGAACTCACAGAGATCCACTTGCCTCTGGGATTTAATCCCAGCACTGGGATTAAAGGCGTGCACCACTACGCCTGGCAATAATTATTATTATATATGTATGTGTATATATATATATATATATATATATATATATTTGTTGTTGTTTATTCAAGACAGGGTTTCTTTGTGTAATAGCTTTGTAGACCAGGCTGGCCTCAAACTCACAGAGATCCACCTACCTCTGCCTCCCAAATGCTGGAATTAAAGGCCTGTGCCACCATGTCCAGCTGGGATTGAATACTTAAAATGTATCTATTAATTATTAGTGTGTGTGTGTGTGTGTGTGCACGCACGCACGCACGTGCACACACACACACACACACATACACGCCAGCAAACATGCATTGGTGCATATACCACAGCATGTATGTGGAGAGAACAACTCGGTGGAATCAGTCCTCTCTTGCCACTTTGCTGTGAGTTCCAGGGATCAAACTCAGACTTGTGCAAGAAGCCCCTTTTACCCCATCTTGCCAGCCCCAGAATTTTCCCTATAATTTTCTTTTTTCTTTTTTTTTTTTTTTGTTTTGTTTTTTTTCGAGACAAGGTTTCTCTGTGTAGCCCTGGCTATCCTGGACTCACTTTATAGACCAGGCTGGCCTCGAACTCACAAAGATCCGCCTGCCTCTGCCTCCCAAGTGCTGGGATTAAAGGCGTGCGCCACCACCGCCCGGCCCCTATAATTTTTATTAGTTTTAATTTTGTGTAGGTACACATGGCTCATGGCCTCCACAGTGGGAGGCCTGGAGGACTCTTTCTGAAGTGGGAGCATTGTCTTTTAGATTGAGGGCTCAGAAAGAATGAGAAAAAAAGGAGAAAGCCTGCAGCAAGTGCTCTAAAGTGATGAGCCATATTCTTCCCAGGCTCTTGAGTGAATGCTTTCAATCGCCAAGAGCCCTTCATACCCCAGGAGAGAGTCCATTCAGCCACCCACCCTCTTATTGTACAGAGAGGTACACTTACTGGCAATTGTGAAATTGAATTCCTGACTGTATTTCTGCCAGTTGGAAACATTGACTTTGCATTTGTAGGGGCCTATTTCGTTGGCACTGGAGAGCTTCAGGTGAAAAATCACAGGTTCCCCTCTTCTTTTCTTGCTTTGTAGGAATTTCTTACCCAAAAATAGCGAATAGGTAATATCCACTGATGTATTCTTGCAGGAACAAACCAGAGATACACTTTGGCCCATCCTGACCACACTCATACTTGAGTTCAAATTTGGAGAAGGCAATTCTGATAAAACAAAATGACATAGTAGTCTTCATTAAAACCACTTGACGGGCCTGAGACTGCAGTTTGGGTGGTAGCGTGCTTGCCTAGCACTCTACCTGGGTTCTGTCCTGAGCACAGCATAAGTCAGACGTGATGCCTGTAATTCTAGCTCTTGGGAGATGAAAGCTAGAAGGACCAGGAGTTCAAAGCTATCCTTAGCTATACAGGGAGTTCAAAGCGGAGGGGGGGGGGCGCTATATGAGCCCCAGTGTGATAGTTAATATTGTCAAGTTGTCAGAATCTAGAATTATCTAGGAGAGTTTCTCTGGGTGTGTCTGTGAGATAGTCTCTAGATTGGGTTAACTGGGGTGGGAAGACCCACCCTGATTGTGGGTGCCTCAGCAGAGGTCTGGGTTCCCAGACTTAATAAAAAGAAGCCAGGGAGACAACGAGGTAAGCATCCACAGCCGTCGCTCTGCCTCCTGACTGTGGATGCTCTGTGACCAGCTGCCTCAAGTTCCTGCCATCATGACCTCCCAGCCATCATGGCCGGTATCTCCCCTTGAACTGTGAGCCCAGGTTAACCCTTACTTCCTTGACTTGCTAATTGTTGGATATTTGGTCACAGTCGTGAGAAAAGTAACAAATACCCCCTCTTTTCAAGACAGAAACAAACACCTTAGCAAAATTCTGTTCCCCTAGTGTACCCCAATCTTTCCTTTGTTCTTCAGGTGAGCCAGACAGCACCCGGTGTGCACACCCATGCTCCATATTGCAGTCTTGTTCGCTTTTCCCCCATGAAGGAAGACTCCTTATTGCACATCTCTCTCTGTGTTTTTGTTTGGCTTTGACAAGGGATTCCCATTTGTATTGCTTTTCAGGTAGGGACTTTCAAATTTTCTTATCATCAGTTACATTTCCTGTATAAACCAGGGGTGGACCTGCAACTTTGAATCCTTCATTAAATCACCCACAAATCTGGATCACATGACAAGTCCTTTTCTGCTCTACTACTGGGATCCCCCAGATTCCTCAGGATCTGTTTTTTTCCTGTTGTAATTTCAGCACTTGGGAGATGGAAGCAGAAGGATCAAGGATTCAAAACCAGTCTCTGCTCTATAGTAAGTTCTAGGCTAGCCTGGGCTACACGAGACTTCTGCCTTCAGTATGACTCTTAGAATTCACTGAACTCTGTTGTGGCTTTGGCAGCCGGTCTGTAATCTGTGTACATACATACACATGCATATTTTTACTATATGATGTATAATGTGCAATCTCAGAGCTCATATTAAAGTTAAAATTGGAATAAAAGAACCCATGTTGCCAGGCATGGTAGCACACACCTTTAATCCCAGCACTCGGGAAGCAGAGGCAGGTGGATCTCTGTGAGTTCAAGGCCAGCCTGGTCTACAAAGTGAGTCCAGGACATCCAGGGCTGTTACACAGAGAAATCATGTCTGGAAAAACATAAAAGAACAAAAGTAAAAAAAAAAAAATAATTTAAAGGGGCTGGAGAGATGGCTCAGAGGTTAAGAGGTTGTTCTTCTAGAGGTCCTGAGTTCAATTCCCAGCAACCACATGGTAGCTATTAACCATCTATATTGAGATCTGGTGCCCTCTTCTGACCTGTGGACATACATGCAGACAGAATACTGTATACATAATAAATAAATAAAATATTTTTTTTTTTGAGACAGGGTTTCTCTGTTTAACAGTTCTGGCTGTCCTGGACTCGCTTTGTAGACCAGGCTGGCCTCGAACTCGCAAAGATCTGCCTGCCTCTGCCTCCCAAGTGCTGGGATTAAAGGGGTGCGCCACCACCGCCCAGCAAATAAAATATTTTTAAATAAATAAATTAGATAGATAAAAAGAACCCATGCCAGCTATCAAGGGAAATCGGGAGTACTTGGAAAATTACAGCCAACAGAGCTGTAATAGCTTGTGAATTTATTGCTATTCAATAAATTCTGACATCATAGAGAGACACAAACATGTCCCATCTAGGCTTCAACCACACTCAGCACTTAAGAGGCTGAAGCAGGAGGATTCCTCTGACTTCTACATCAGCCTAGGCTACATAGTGAGTGCAAGGCCATTTAACAGGATCTTATCACAAACAATTCACAACAACAACAAAAACAACCAAACAACCCAATTTCTGATACTGGCTGCGTCTGGAAGTGGAGGGGAGACAGGCCAGCAGGATACACAAAAGAACTTTCAATTTTATGTGGTTAGCACACACTGAAGGAGTGAGGTATGCCGGAGACGGTGCAGAGGAACAAGGATTTTAGCATTCCCACTCATAGATGAAAAAATCAAACCCAAAAGTGATCAGTTCATGCACCCAGGCTGCCAGCTGGTGAGTGACATGCCAGACTCAGCAGCAAAATGCTCTGTAATCCCAGCATCTGGGAGTTCGGGAGTTCTAGTCTAGCCTTGGCCACATAATGGAATTCAAGGCCAGCCTGAACTATATGAGACTCAGTCTCAAAAGTAAATAAATAAGATTTACAAAGATTATGTGAGGGACTGGAGAGATGGCTTGGTGGTTAAGAGCATTGGCTGCTCTTCCAGAAGACTCAGGTTCAATCCCCAGCAACCACATGGCCACTCACAACTGTCTGTTAGTTCAGTTCCACAAGATCCAACACACACAGACATACATGTAAACAAAACACCAGTGCACATAAAGTAAATAATTTTTTAAAAAGTTTTTCAAGACAGTGTTTCTCTGTGTAGCCCTAGTTGTCCTGGACTCACTCTGTAGACGAGGGTAGCCTTGAACTCACAGAGATCCACCTGCCTCTGCCTCCCAAGTGCATATTAAAGACATATGCCACCATGCCCAGAAATAAATTAATTAATTTATTTATTTACTTATTTTTTGGCTTTTCCAGACAGGGTTTCTCTATATCTCTGGCTGTCCTGGACTTGCTTTGTAGATCAGGCTGGCCTCAAAATCCACCTGCTTCTGCCTCCCGAACGCTGGGAATAAAGGCATGCTTCACTATGCCCAGCTAAGAAATTAATTTTTAAAAAAAGATTATGTGAGGGTTTTCTGGCTAAAAATGATAACAAAGGAAATTTGAAGTTTTTCATGGTGAAAACTGTCTCAAGACTTTGCCACCAAGTTCCAGGTTGGAAAAAAAAATACTACAAACTCCCTCTCTAAATTCAGCTTATTTCCTTTCTAGAAAATTACTGAAAGGCTCTGTTCTTCGTTGCTGATCTAAAAACCCAGAAATCCCTATAAGTGAATGCTCATGTTCAAAGCTAGCTCACCAACCGTTTTGATGAACATGACTTTAGGAAATGAAACTTACCATTTATTTCCACTCTTTTACAATCCACTGCAGCGTTCTGAACTGAAAGAGAAAAGGGAAGATTAGAAAAAAAGCTCATTTTCCTTATGATGTTTTGAGAGCCAACTTCTGTTTGTTTGTCTTTGTTTTTTGAGATGGGGGTCTCACTATGTAGTTCTGGATGGCCTGAAATCTTCTATGTAGACCAGGCTGGCCTCACACTCAGAGATCCACCTGCCTTTGCCTCCCAAGTGCTGGGATTAAAGGTATGAACCATTACTCCCAGCCTGAGAGTCAATTCTTAAAATATTGAATCAGGCTTACGTGTGGTAGAAAGAAAAATAGCCCAGAGGAACAGTTTGCCCAGCCAGTTCCTCATTCCCTGGAATGAGATGAGAGAGGGACACATGGGAGAGCCACCATCACCCATCTTAGTAGTGGTACTGCAGAGTGGGCCGTGGCTTCTAAGATTCTTCTTCCCAACCACACTCCGGAAGTGAGAAGATTTAGACAAGTTTACACAATGTGACTCATGACTAGTTGGTTTAACTGTCCTTCATGTTCCTGGAACAGGCACTCAGCAGCTGCTCTAACCACAAGGCCTCCTTCCTCCCTTGGACCTGTTTAGTGACAATGGTTCTTTAATTCTCTCTGTCTCTGTCTCACTCTCTCTCTCTCTCCCTCCTCACAGCGTGATGACTAAAGTTATGCTTTAAATCTAAATTACAGTGATTAAGAGATCTTTAAAACAAAAAGATCTAAAGTGTAAGCCTGCCTTGCCCAAGAACAGATAACTTCCCGGAATGCTGTTGTCTATGTAAAATGACAAGCCCCATGTTTTCACTTCTGTAAACAAGTTTGGCTGCCCCAACATCACAGGATATGCCTGATCACGGGTAACTGGGAGGTACCTAGGCAGGAAGTACATCAGGAGGTATGCATGCCCCAGATTGGACAAAGGTGAGAAGTACGTAGCCTTGTGGGTTTTGCCTTTATAAGCCTCTGACTAATGTAATTTGATGACACACTCTGGGAATCCCAAGCATGGACCTGGCCAGTGTTCACTGTCCTGGCCAGCACAGCTTGCTTCAAGTTTGGCTCAAAACTTGTGGTAAGGGTGTTATTTCTCACCAAGTAGGATTAGCAACGCCCCCTCCACTTCCTAGCTGCCTATGAGGTGAGCCACAGGCTCCAACACGATATATGCATGTGGGTGCCAACTGGTTCCAGAATTGATCCCCAGGAACTGAAGTTACAGGGGGATTCGAGGCTCCTGAGGCGGCCACTGGGTCTTCTGAACTCATCTTCTGCAAGAGCAGTAAGCTCTTACCCTGGGCCATCTCCCCATCCCGATTATGGCTGCGTTTTGATACCTAAGTTAGCCACAGTATTAAAGATACTTCTTGGTATCTTAAGAGAAAACTTGTGCTTTGAGTGTGGGAGACAGCAGAAACAGAAACAGCACAACCGGGAGAGTGTCTGAGAGGCATGACAGTGATCTCTTTTCACTTATTGTCTCTGCCCCAGGGCATGTAGTTTGGCTCCTGCCCCACAGCTCCACAAATCTTTTTGTTTTTAATTTATTTATTCAATTTTATGTGTATGAGTGATTTGCCTGCACGTGTGTATATGCACTATATTACCTGGTGGCTACTGAAGTTGTGAAAAGGGCATCATATCCCCTGGAACTGGAGTTACAGAGGGTTGTGAGATGCCATGTAGGTGCTGGAAATTGAACGGAGTCCTCAGCAAGAACAGTCAGTGCCCTTAACCACTGAGTCATTTCTCCAGCCCCCATAATTTTTCCCCCTGAGACAGGGTTTCTCGTGTAATAATAGCCCTAGCTGTCTTAGACTCACTTTGTAGACCAGATTGGCCTTGATCACACTGAAATCTGCCTGCCTCTTCCTCCTGAGTGCTGGGATTAAAGGTGTGCGCCACCACGCCTGGCCCCCACAAATCTTTAGGGACACCATCTCCTACTTGCAGTTAACAAAAGGCCAGTGTTCCAAGCTACCTCTCAAGTCCCTACTCTGTGATAAAGATGGTGGTCCTTGTTTGTTTGTTTGTAAGATTTACTTTCCTTATTTTATTTCTTTGTATGCGGGTGCCCTTGGAGGTCACAAGTGGATATTGGATCCTCGGGGGCTAGAGTTACAGATGGTGGTAAGCCACCTGATATGGGTGCTGGGAGCTGAACTGGGGTCTTCTGAGAAAGCTGAAAGGCCCTTTAACCACTGAACCATCCCTCCAGCTCCCAGCCCAGTGTTTTAAATACAGACTGAACACCCCACATCCCAAACACTTGGGACCAGAAGTATTTTTTATTTTAGATTTGCTTCAGATTTTGGATGTTTGCATATATATATATATATATATATATATATATATATTTTAGGTTTTTTGAGATAGGGTTTCTCTGTGTAACCTTGACTGTCCTGGACTCACTTTGTAGACCAGGCTGGCCTCGAACTCACAGAGATCTGCCTGCCTCTGCCTCCTGAGTGCTGGCATTAATGGCGTGCGCCACCACCCCCGGCTGCATATATATTTTTGATGAGCGACTTGGGGATGGGACCAAGTCTGAGTGTGGAGCCAGTTTGTCTTTTATATACATCTTATATACACGTTGCCTGAAGGTGATTGGAAGGGGGACTCAGAGTAGTTCTTTTGTTCACTAATCTCAGGTCAGCATGTTGAGACCAGAACCTTAGCAACAGCAACGTCTCTTTGAGCTCCTCAGGTTACCCTTGGAGGTAAGTCGTGCCATGATGCTCTGTAAGACTTTCCCACCGCTCTGCTTCCCCAGCATCTTGCCTCACACGTATCCTCTTTTTCTAATCTCCGTGACACACAGGGAAACCCGGGGGCCATTTTGAAGTTTTTTACGATCTTTAGCGCCACACACGGAGGATCAGTAAAAGGCAAGGTGAGTAACGACACTAAGTAAGGCCTCTGTCGAGCATCATAGGGACCAGCTGGTGTCGCATCCAACCCACACACAGGCTATGTTAGTATCCTACCGGGGGAATCTGGGCGTGCATGGGGAGTGGACCGCCTGAGTTTCTTTTTTAGCCAACTTGACACAAATGGCAGTCAGCTTGGAGAAGGGAACCTCAACTGAGGAACTATCTCCCTCCATCAGGGTAGGGTTGTCTGTATGGCATTTTCTTCATTAAAGATCGATGATTGATATAGGAAGGCCCAGATGTGTGGGTGGTGCCACCTGGGCAGATGATCCTGGGTGGTGTAAGAAAACTCATGGAGCCACAGAGAGTAAGCAACATTTCTCCATGGTCCGTGCTTCAGTCCCAGCCTCCAGGTTCCAGCCATGGCTTCCCTCAGTGATGAACTCTGACCTGGAAGTGTAAGATAAATAACCTCTTTTCTCCCCAAGTTGTTTTTGCTCAGTGTTTCATCACAGCAACGGAAAATAAGATGGGAAAGATATATCATAGCTGTGGGTACAGTATGGCATATCTATAAGCCTAGAGTGTGGGAGGCTGATGAGGAGGATGGCTATGTGTTCTAGGCAAGATAGGCTACATAATGGATTCCAAGCCAGCCTAGGCAGCACAGCAAGACCCTGTCTCAAAAAACAAGAGGCAGCCGGGCGGTGGTGGCGCACGCCTTTAATCCCAGCACTTGGGAGGCAGAGGCAGGCGGATCTCTGTGAGTTCGAGGCCAGCCTGGTCTACAAAGCGAGTCCAGGACAGCCAGAGCTACACAGAGAAACCCTGTCTCGAAAAAAACCAAAAAAAAAAAAAAAAACAAGAGGCATCCAGGCATGGTGGCTCAGACCTTTAATCCCAGCATTTAGGCAGAGGCAGGCAGATCTCTTTGAGCTCAAGGACACCCTGGTCATTTGCCGATTTACAGGTCCGCCAGTAGACCCTATCTCAAAACAAACATTTTTTTTCTACATTGTAATTTATTTTGTGTATGAATGTGAGTGTGGGCTTGGGGTGCATGCAATATGCCACTTTATGCATGTGGAGGTCAGAGAATAACTTATAAGATTCATTTCTCCTTTCTAC
>CAJQZJ010035090.1:11130-117710 GCA_907164525.1 Lophiomys imhausi | reverse complement strand
AGCATTTTGGATGCTGAATTTTTCTAGTTAGCCTGTGCTGTAATATGAGCTGCCTGTAATCCCAGAGTTTAGGAGGCAGAGGCAAGAGGGTCAAGATTGAGTTTGAGGCCAGTCTGGGGTACATGAGACTGTCTGACAAAAAGAAAAAGGGAAGAAAGGAGGAAGTGGGAGAGGGAAGGAGGGAGGGTTCAGCTAGTCCAGGTAGCAAATGCCTGCAGTCCAGGTAGCAAATCCCAGCAGTAGAAAGGTGTGGTGTGGTGGGGGGCTGGAGAGATGGCAGAGCGGTTAAAAGCGCTGGCTGCTTTTCCAAAGGACCCAGGTTCAAATCCCAGCACCCACATGGCAGTTTGAAAACTGTAGTGGCCGGGTGTGGGGGTGCACGCCTTTAATCCCAGCACTTAGGAGTCGGATCTCTGTGAATTACAAGGCCAGCTTGGTCCACGGAGTGAGTTCCAGGATACCAGGGCTATGCAGAGAAACCATGTCTCAGAAAAAAAAAAAAAAAAAAAAGAAAAAAGAAAAGAAAGGTGGGGCAGGAAGACCAAAGGTCAAGTCTAATCTAGCTCCCGGCCAGCTTGGATTACATAGCAAGATCCCATCTCACATCAGCACAGACAGACAAACAACTGACAGTTCTGTAAATTTAAAAAGAAAGAAAAAGGCTGAGTGTAACAGAAAATTTGTATTTATTTATTTATTTACTTTTCAAGACCTATCTACAAACACCTACCTAACTATGGCTATTTTAACTTTCTTTTTTTTTTTTGTTTTTCGAGACAGGGTTTCTCTGTGTATCTCTGGCTGTCCTGGACTCACTTTGTAGACCAGGATGGCCTCGAACTCACAGAGATCCGCCTGCCTCTGCCTCCCAAGTGCTGGGATTAAAGGCATGCGCCACCACTGCCCGGCCTCTAGTTTAACTTTTTTCAAAGGATATTAATATTCTTAGTGTAGGTCCGTGTAGGATGACTTGGTTTTATGCCAGTCCCAACAGGCAGTCCCTTTCAAAGCTTAGTGTTCATTGGGCCTTACTTTGACAGTTCGCAAGGCCAATTTATTTCAACCACCAAATTGTGGCCAGATTGTAAAGTCAGTCTGTTCCAACCACCAAACTGAGGCCAACTTTTTCCATAGGCTTCAGGGCCTAAAGCTTCTCTGAGCGACTTCTGAACTCCACCCTCCTTTGCTGCCAGCTTTAACAGGCTGAATTATGGCAAAGAGTCTTTCTCAGGCTAACTTGCAGTGAAAAGTCTTTCTCTCTTGGACTCCGCCTTTCAGTTTATGACCATTGTGGCCTAATGGCTTGAGTGTGCCATACCTTGCTGTGCACTTCTCCAATGTGACTTCTCAATCGGTGAGGGCAGGAGGAAGAGACACCATGTGAAGCTCTCTGGCTTATATATCAATCCTTGGTGGTATCAAGGGTCCACAAAGTCTCTTGAGATGTCCATCGGTCCCGTTGCTTCTCTAGGCAACCAATGTCATCTTCGTGGCTTGCACGGTTTCCTAGCCACGCCCCTTCAACAGGACAGTTTGTGTTCCATCTTGGCAACCTCAAAGGATGCCGGGCCAATCCCCTATGTCCTACCAAATGCTAAGCTGAACTGCATACCAGTTTCACTAAGGAGGCCCAACTTCCACCACAGCTGAGTAAAGAGCCCTATGAGTTTGATTTTCATGGGATGATCCTCATCTAGAGTCTAAAGGGAGTTGGACGTTTGAAGGCATTACTTTGTAAATTTTTTTATTTTAATTTTTTTATTATTTTGTATATATGGGTGTTCTGCCTGCAAGTCTGTCTGTCTGTACATTGTGTATTTGTGCATGCTTGTTGCCCAAAGACACTGGATCCCCTGGGATTGGAGTTACAAATAGTTTTCAGCTGTCATTTGGATGCTGGGGACCAAACTTCTGGAGGAACATCCAGTGCTCTTAACTTCTGAGCTGTCTCTCCAGCCCTGCTTTGTTGTGGTTATTGGCTTGTTTTGTTTTGTTTTATTTGGAGACAGGGTCTCACTATGCAGTTACGGCTGGTTTGCAGTCTGCTATGTAGACAAGGCTGGTCTTGAACTCACCGAGATCCACCTCCCTCTGCTTTCTGAGTACTAAAGATGTGAGCCACCACGCCTGGTAGAATTTTAACTTTGACTCTTTCCCACAGATTGACCTTATCTTGCCTGGGCAGAGGGGAATACTGGGACCAGGACTTCGTGGGGAAAGATGCCATTTCTAGGCATTTGTAAGTCTGGAAGCCAGCAGGAAGTTTGCTAACTGATAATAGCACACATCTGCCAATGAAGATGACATCAGGGAAAATCTTGCCCAAAGCTGTTTGAAAAACGTTGCTAGGGTTCCTCAGCCAGGCCCCACAAAAAGGCAGATGTGTATCAAAGATGACACAAGAAATAAAAAAAAAAAAAAAAAAAAGTCTCACTTTGAAAAAGAGAAGTTGAAGCCGGGTGTGATGGAGCATCCCTTTAACCCCAGCACTGGGGAGGCAGAGGCAGGCAGATCTCTGTAAGTTCAAGGCTAGCCTGGTCTACAAAGCAAGTTCCAGGACAGCCAGGGCTACACAGAGAAACCTTGTCTCAAAAAAAAAAAAAAAAAACAAGAGAAAGAGAGAGACATACACAGAGAGAGAAGTTCATTCATCCTTAGGGCTAAAACCCATGCCAAGTTCAAGGTTTCATGGTTCACAATGCTGCACCCTACTTATACAATGAACAGTAATAAATATAACAGGGTACAGCTGAGATACCCTCTCTGAGGAGTGACGAGCCTATACTGATAACCTCATTCAATCTTTAGGAAGATTGTGCAGAAGCATTATGGGATATACTTAACAGACCATAAAGATATAAATATGTAGCTAAGTATACAAAAAAATATGTAGCTAAGTATACAAAAAAAAACCTTAAAATAAAGCGCTAGAGAGATGGCTCAGCAGTTAAGAGTACTGGCTACTCTTCCACAGAACCTAGGTTCAGTTCCCAGCACCCAATTGGGTGGCTCACACTGTAACCATAAATTTTATTAAATTATATTTATTAATAATTCTAATTCTATAAACATCTATTACCTAAGAACCAACCCTAACCCTTTTGAATGGATACCAAGGTCCTCTAGCGCAGGTCCACTGAGGGCAACTTGGTTGGCAGTCTATCTGCAGGAACAAGGCCATAGCAGTCATTCAATGGTCACTCAAGCTATTGCACCAGCCACCGCCTCCCGTCAACTTGGGATCAAGGACTTGCTGGGGCCTCCTCACGGGACTGGGGCCTGCCTTCACAAGTCTCCTCAGCCTCTTCAGGCTCAGAGCCTAGCACCTCCACTGTCTGCCAGCTCATGCAGCCATTCTGTCTCAGCCACCTAGTTTGGGGTTGGCTTCCTCAAGTCAGCCAAGACTGTCACTTCCACAGTCTCCTCATCCTGTCGTCCATTTGAACTAGCAACTCCCCTCAGGGCAGCTGCTGCGCTGAGCAGCCTAGTCATTAGTGGCCTTGGTGGGGCCTATTCACCAGATAGGGGCTGCCTCCTGCCTGCCTTCTCCTTCTTCTCAGCCTCCTCAGACTCAGAGCCTAGCGCTGCAGTTATCTGCCAATTGGCCTCAGTTACTTTGCTCCTGTCACTGTGGTGCAAGCCAGCCACAGACCTCCTCAGCGTCCAGTTCTCACGAACTTTATTGCTAGTCTGAGCTTATTTTTTACAGATTCAGTCTTCGGAGGCTTTTCTCAGCCTCCTTGGGCTGGCTAAAGGCAAGAGTCTTTCTCTGCGGCTTTTTCTCAGCCTCCGCCTTCCACCTCAGTGGGTCTCGGTTTACATGCCAAGGCCTATGTCTACCCACCCCTCACCACCTCGGGGCTCATTTTATATTGGCGTGGCCTCAGGGCCGGGAGATGGCCTACATTTGTTCCTTCATCGCTCCCTCAAGGGGAGGAGGGGCTTTCCTTTTGGGCCCCACCCCCAGGGCCCCACCCCCAGGGCCTTATTTCTTCCGGTTTCTCAGTAACTCATGGCAGCTGGAGGCCTTGGCCACACCCTTCCGCAGGGTGCTCGCTCAAGGTCTCTGGAGCCACGCCCCTCAGCGGGGCCATGTCTGCCCATCTCTCATGGGCACAGACCCTCCAACTGAGCTCCGCCCACTTCAGCTCGGATTTTTCTAGAGTCTCTCAAAATGAAGCAGTATTTAACAGCTGAAAGCAATGCCAAGCCAAAAGCCCCTTTTCAGTTTCCCGGACTTTCCTCCTCATAAACAGTGCCGCCGTCTCATTGGTTGCCCAGGACCATGTGTTCTCTGCCAGGTGTTTCCTGACAGAAATAAGTCTTTAAGCTGATTTCGTATTCCTGTTGTTGTTGTTTTTGAGATAAGGTTTCTCTGTGTAATGGTCCTTGTTGTCTTAGACTCACTTTGTAGATCAGGCTGGCCTCGAACTCACAGAGATCCATCAGCCTCTGCCTCCCGAGTGCTCGGATTAAAGGCATGAGCTGCCACCACCATGCCCGGCTTCTAATGCTCTTCTAAGGGTCTGCATTTCAGAAGCTCTTACATATTCACTGAAGAAATCTAACTCCCATTACACTCAACTGCTTGTAACTCTAGTTTCAGGGAATCTGACACCCTCTTCTGGCCTCCATAGACTCTGCATGATGCATAAACATACTTGCAGGCAAAACACCAATACACATGAAATAAAAGTAAATAAATCTTTTTGAAAAAGGAAAGAAAGCCGGGCGGTGGTGGCGCACGCCTTTAATCCCAGCACTTGAGGGGCAGAGGCAGGTGGATCTTTGTGAGTTCGAGGCCAGCCTGGTCTACAAAGTGAGTCCAGGACAGCCAAGGATACACAGAGAAACCCTGTCTCGAAAAACCAAAAAAAAAAAAAAAAAAAAAAAGTAAAAGGAAAGAAGCTCATCCAGAAAACACTTTCAGAGATGTGTGATTCACATCTTTAAGTACATCTCTCACCTCTGCTGAGTTCTATGCCAGCTGTCTGAGTTCAGGTTCCTGATCAGTATAGCTTGCAATGTATTCTTGAGAATGTGATTTATTGAAGGAGTGACAAGGGCGGAGGCTAGGAAGTCAGACAGGCTGAGGCAAGATTTAAGCAAAGACAAGGGTTTCAGCCGAGTTGGACACCTTTTGATGTCCAGCACCCTTGGTTTGGGTCATTCTGCAACATTGAAGCTGGCTTTTACTCCTGCACCAGCCCTCACTGTTCAGTGACCGATCACAGGCCTTGATGGGAATGGAATGTGTGTGAACTTCCCAGGCTCCTCAGGACAAGGTCACCTGTCCTCTACCCACCGGGAACCAAATAGCTTCTGACAGTGTCAGCCCCAACAGCAAATTAAAGGGTCTAGACACTGGAGATGTGGCCGAATTGGCCAAGTGCTTGCTTAGCATGTGCAAAGCCCCAAGTTTAATCTCTAACACCACATAAGTCAGTCACAGGGGTACACGTTTACAGTCCCTGCACTCAGGGGATAGAGACAGAAGGATCGGAAGTTCAAAATCATCCTTGGCTACACAATAAGTTTGAGTCAGTCTGGGCTATGTGAGGCACTGGAGAGAGAGAGAAAGAAGAGAAAGAGAAAAGAACACCTTTAATCCCAGCACTTGGGAGGCAGAGGCAGAGAGATCTCTGTAAGTTCGAGACCAGCCTGGTCTACAGAGTGAGTCCAGGACAGCCAGGGCTACTACACAGAGAAACCCTGTCTTGGGAAGAAAAAAAAAGGGGAGGGTGCTGGAGAGCTGGCTCAGAGGTTAAGAGCAGTGGCGGTTCTTCCAAAGGTCCTGAGTTCAATTCCCAGGATGGTGGCTCATAACCATCTATCATGAGATCTGGTGCCCTCTTCTGGCCTGCAGGCATACATGCAGGCAGAATACTGTATAAATAATAAATGAATCTTTAAAACCAAAAGCCAGATGTAGTACACACACCTGTAATTATAGTTTGTCTGTGAATTTGAGGCCAGCCAGGGCTACAAAGAGTGTACAATAAGCCCACACTGCGGGGCAAAATACTCAGGCTCTAAGAGGGGAGCCTAGAATTGCATCTCAGGTGGCAGAGTGCTTGCCTGGCATCATGAAGTCCTGGGCTCAGTCTTCACTGTTTTGTATGTGTGTGTGTGTGTGTGTGTGTGTGTGTGTGAGAGAGAGAGAGAGAGAGAGAGAGAGAGGGACGACTGACTGGAATTGAACCTAGGGCTTCATTCCAACCCTTTATTCATTTTTGTTTTGAGACATTGCTAAATTACCAAGGCTGGCCTTGCCCTCACAATATATCCAAGGCAGGACTTGAAATTTTTGTCCTTCTGCTGTCATACCTTGCTAAACCACAGTTTTTGGTTGTTGGTTTTTTGTTTGTTTGTTTTTGTTTTTTCTGAGACAGGGTTTCTCTGTGTATCTCTGGCTGTCCTGGACTCGCTTTGTAGACGAGGCTGGTCTCTCGAACTCACAAAGATCCGCCTGCCTCTGCCTCCCGAGTGCTGGGATTAAAGGCGTGTGCCACCACGCCGGGCTGCTAAACCACAGTTTATAGCTAAGAAGTGTTTAAGGTTTGGAGAGAGCAGTGTGCTTAATTTTTCTAATGTTCCATTAGATGGCGCCATTGTCAAATTTCTGTAATTTTAAAAGTTCTGGGAAGGGAATCACACCACCCATCTTTGTCTTTTATTGTCTTGGTTTGACTTTTTCTTGTTTTTCTCTCGAGACACTTGGGGGAGGACTTGGGGATGGGGAAGGGATGTACTAAAGCCATTTAGTTCCTGTTGAAAAGTACCCGGAATGCACACGAAGACTGCCACATAGATCAGGTTCCTTTCTCTTGTTCTCCAAGAATCACCTCTGGTCTCCTGATTGTCTCAGGTGGCAATGCTGTTAGCTACTTTTGAGTCATCTAGAATTTGGAGCATGCTGAGGCCTTTTTTTTTTTTTTTTACCTCATCGGCAACTCCTCTACAATCTTTATTTCATAAACCTTATTACTAGAAGATTCTTATCCAGGGCTGAAGAGATGGCTCAGCAGTTAAGAGCACTGGTTGCTCTTCCAAAGGATCTGGGTTCAAATCCCAGCACTCACATGACAGAAACTGTAACAGCTGAGCATGGTGGCACACGCCTTTAATCCCAGGGCTGTGAGGCGGACACAGGCGGATCTCTGTGATTTCAAGGCCAGCCTGGTCTACAGAATGAGTTCCAGGATAGCCAGGGCTACACAAAGAAATCCTGTCTCTAAAAACAAAACAAAAAAGAGAGAACTTGCTGTTGTAGTAAAATTTAGTTAATGCTAGATCCTTTGCATATGGAATTTGATTTCATTCTTCAAGTGAGACCAGAGAGGAAGCTGTCCGTAGTGGAGTTTGCCTGTTGACCTCTGAGTTGCTAATAGATGGGTTATTTCATTCTCTCTGTGCTCCATAGCTGTGGCAAGGCTGCCAGACTGTTGGCCTAGCACTGAAGGTGGGATCTCTTCCAGCTCCAGGGCAGGCAGGAAGTGGGAGTTGGCGGACATTCAGAAGGGACATTTGAGCCCACCACATGCTACACTGACAAAATGTTAGTCTTTTGTTGCCTGGGCCAGTCTTGGAGGACAGAACTAAAGGAAACGGAAGGGATAACTTGCCCCAGTCACTGATTCAGAGCCACACCTTTGCTGAAGCACCTTGACCTGGGGCTGCTCATAAAGATGGCTCCTGCTCACTTAGTATTTACATACTAAGTTAATGTGTATAGCATGGCGTTTCAGGCCTTCTGAAAGAGCGGCAAGTGCTCCTGACTGCTGAGCCATTTCTCCAGCCCTCACTTCTGCTTTTTTGCTGTTTGTTTGCTTGTTTTGTTTGCGACAGAATCTCACTCTGTAGCTCAAGCTGGCCTAGAACAAAGTAGACTAAGCTGGTCTTGGATTTGCTATAATCTTCCTGCCTTGGCCTCCTGAGTGGTAGGATTATGAGCATGTACCACTCACTGCACACAGCTGACTCTTGCTTTATCCTTTTTTTTTTTTTTAATTGTCCTGTGAGTGAGCACATGGAGTGTGCATGTGGGGTTCAGAGGGCATCTGTGGAGTTGGCTCTTGATTTCTACCTTTACTTGGATTCTGGGGTGGAACGTAGGTTACCAGGCTTCCAACTCTACCAGCTGAAGCATATCTCAGGCATGTGATTTCTGCTTTAAAACAAGCCAAACTGATTTACTCCCATCACTGTGGCCTGTGCAGAGGAAGAGATTGGCAGATCTCTGTGGGTTCAAAGCCAGCCTGGTCTACATAGTGAGTCCCAGGACAGCCAGGGCTACACAGTGAGACCCTGTCTGGAAAAAAAACAAACAAACAAAAACCAAAAACCTGTGTTTGTATGTGTGCATGTGTGCATCTGTCTGTCTGTCTGTCTGGCCTTCCTGCCTTCCACTGTGTGGGTACCAGGCATTGAACTTGGGTCGGCAAGCTTAGCTGCAGGTACTCTATCCACTGAACAATCCCACCTTCTTTCTGTTGTTTTGAGACAGGCCTTTCTTCCTCTGTAGTTTTACCTGAACCTGAACTCATTATGTGGCCCGGTCAAACCAGGTAATTCCCCTGCCTCAGTCTCAGAAATGCTGAGATTACAGGCGCCTCCGTGTCAGGCCATGAGAGGCCCAGGCTCCAACCACACTGGCGCCAGGAGTGGGTTTGCAGAGAACCCAAAGAAGGGAAAAATCCTGGAGCTAGCTCCCTTCCCGGTAATTTATCACTATGGAAACGGAGCTCTCTTCCGCTGTCCCTGCCACTGCTGCTTGGGACGCATTGTTGATGCCACAGCAGCGCAGGTCACAGTTCCTTCCTCTTTCCTGCCTCAGAAATGCCACAGCAACCTACGTGGCTGAGCACTGCCACTCACACCTGAAGGACCCGAGCTTGGGAAAAACAATCCGGCTAGATTCCCCTGGGCTCCGGGGACCTTCTGGGTCAGGGAGGAACAATGCTGGCACAGAACAATGCCCCCTCAGTGGCCCAGCCTTCTCCTTCCTTCAGGGGCCTCTGGAGTCAGGGGGTTAAAAATGCATCTACAGGCCGGGCAGGTAGCTGAAAACTGAAGTGTCAAGGCCCTTCATGTGGTGAAAGTCTCACTGTGGGTACTACCAGCTTGGGGGACCCCAGCAGCAGGAATGTGTTCTCTAATTAAAGCTGCAGATGAGTTCTTCACATACCTATACCAGATTTGGGGACAATAGGACACCAGGAAAGTACAAGAGAATCCCAAAGACAATGAAGGAAGCCCCCTGGCTAGGATATTTCAACCCAATGCCAGGCTTAGCAGTCACTGGCTACTCACACCACTAGATCATGGCCAATCTCAAGGCCATAGTAAATGGCCTTTATCAGAAAACCTAAGGAGTATTGAACAGAGAGCAACTCAGGCCTCTGGCACAGCTCAGCTCACCAATTCTGGCCCAGAGAATGCTCCTCTGAGTGTTAAGGGACCAGCGGAAGCAGGGGACTTCCACGCTAGGATCCACAGTCTGAAGGGTCTCACAAAGCCCTGCAGAGCTTGAAGGCACAGGGAGTCCCCAGATGCTGTGACACCCCAACAGCACTGGGCTCAGCCCTTACATCATCCAAGGACAGGAGACTGCCTCCCTCCCCCTTAAAAACTAGATACTTTAAATTGAGACAATAACATATTCATTTGCAGTGAACAGTACAGAGGGACGAATGCGTTGTCCTGTTTCTTCAACAGTAATAGTTTTTGAAACTACAGTATAACTATTCGTGGTAGTGAGCATGCTTGAAGAGACAGGAGGAGGAAGGTGACATAAATTCAAGGCCAGCTTGCCCCCACAAAGTAATATCCTGTCTTAAACACAACCAGGGCATCCATGTGGATTCAATGCACAGATCTACCTCCTTCCAGTGTTGTGTGTGCTCTTTGGTGTCTCTGTGAGGGTGATTTTCCATGTAGCTTTGTTACCTGTGTAGGTTCATGTACCAGAAGGACAGTCAATCCCCTGGGGATAGGGTCCAGTGAGATGGCTCAGTGAATAAAATGCTTGCTGTGGAAACCTGGCAACTAGAACTTGATTCCCAGGGTGTATGTAAAGGTGGAAGAAGAGAATCATCTCCACAAAGTTGTCCTTGACCTCCACGTATATGATGTACCATCCATATGACCAAATGTTATACACACAGGCCAAAATATCTATATATTTATATTATATATAGATATATTTTATTTATATATTTATGTATAGACAAGGTCTCACCATGTAGCCTTGGCTATGAAGATCAGGCTGGCCTTGAACTCACAGAGATCTATCTGGCTCAGTCTCCTGGGTGCTAGGATCAAAGGTGTATGCCATCATACCTGGCTGATAATACAATTTTTTTTTTATAATAGTGAGGGGAAGAAAAGACATTGAACCATCTCAGTAGCACAAGAGCCCCTTACCTGTCCCTGGGTGGTGATCCTACGTCTTTCTGTCTCCAAGTCCTAACACCTGCTGCTAGTATGGGTCTTATATAGTCCATATCCAAAATGCTTAGGACCCAACGTACTTTAGAATTTACTTTTAAAATTTGCTTTTCAGATTTTGGAATATTGCTTCACATATAATATATACAGAAGAGATATTGTCAAGATAGGACTCAAGTCTAAGTACAAATATCATTCGTTTACTCTATACCTTATATACAAAACACAAAGATCGAGCCGGGCAGTGGTGGCACACGCCTTTAATCCCAGCACTTGGGAGGCAGAGGCAAGCTGATCTTTGTGAGTTCGAGGCCAGCCTGGTCTACAGAGTGAGTCCAGGACATCCAGGGCTATACAGAGAAACCCTGTCTCAAAAAACCAAAAAGAAAAAAAAAAAAGAAACCACACACACACACAAAACCCACAAAGATAATCTTACACCTTATCTTAAGTGGCTTTGTGCAGGGAACAAAGTTTTGGATTGTGGATTCCATATCATGACATTGTGTTGGCACTCAAAGAGTTTCCAATTTGGGAGCATTTGGGGTTTCTACATTTTGGATTAGGGGTGCTCAACCTATAATCTGTCCTCTATGTAGATTTATTTTTGACACTTCAAAAATGTTTCATAGATTGGATCATATCTGGGGAGATTAGCTTTTTTGTTTGTTTGGCATAATCCGTGAACATCCACCCAAGTGTATGTATCTAAACTTGGTCCCTTTTTGTCATAGAATAACATCTTGTAGTCTGATGTACTGTTGTCTGTTTAGTCGTTCACCCACTGAAGAGCATCTAGTTTCTCAAGAAATCTGAAATTAAAAATTCACCTTGCAGCCGGGCGGTGGTGGCGCACGCCTTTAATCCCAGCACTTGGGAGGCAGAGGTAGGCGGATCTTTGTGAGTTCGAGGCCAGCCTGGTCTACAAAGCGAGTCCAGGACAGCCAGAGATATTCAGAGAAACCCTGTCTCGAAAAACCAAAAAAAAAAAAAAAGAAAAAATTCACCTTGCAGCCGGGCGGTGGTGCCTTTAATCCCAGCACTTGGGAGGCAGAGGCAGGTGGATCTTTGTGAGTTCGAGGCCAGCCTGGTCTACAAATTGAGTCCAGGACAGCCAGGGCTACACAGAGAAACCCTGTCTCGAAAAACAAAAAAACAAACAAAAAAAATTCACCTTGTTGTAACCATTCATGTACAGTGTATGTGTGTGCTAGCATGCATGTGGGTGGAAGCATGTGCCACAGAGGTCAACTTTGTGGAGCCTGTTCTCCCCTTCTCACTCTTAGGTGGGGTCCCAAGATTGAATTCAGGTCACCAGGGTTGTACCTTTGTGCCTCTCAGCCATCTCTCTCTGTTTTTCTGTTTGTTTGGTTTGTTTGGATTTGTGTGTGTGTGTGTGTGTGTGTGTGTGTGTGTGTGTGTGTGTGTGTGTTTGTGTGTGTGTGTGTATTTGTTTTTGTTTGAGAGAGGGTCTCTATATAACCCTGGCTGCCCTGGAACTCTCTTTGTAGATCAAGCTGGCCTCAAATTGATAGAGATCCACCTGCCCAGCCTCCAGTGCTGGGAGTAAAGGCGTGCACCACCACACTTGACCCTCTCAGCTATCTCAACTGGTCCAATTTTAAATTATTTATTAAATTATAAAAGTCTTAATTTATGCCGGGCGGTGGTGGCGCACACCTTTAATCCCAGCACTTGGGAGGCAGAGGCAGGTGAATCTTTGTGAGTTCAAGGCCAGCCTGGTCTACAAAGTGAGTCCAGGACAGCCAAGGATACACAGAGAAACCCTGTCTCGAAAAACCAAAACAAAACAAAAAAAGTCTTAATTTAGTATGTGTGCACGAGTGGATATGCACACACATATGACACATATGGGGTCAGAGGACACCTTGTTTGAGTTGGTTTTGTCCGTCATGTGAGTCCCAGATGTTGAACTCTGGTTCTTAGTTTTGCCAGTGGGTACCTTTACCCAGTGAGCAGTCTTTACAACCCCATGGACTGGTCTTTTTGTTGTTATTGTTGTTTTGAGGCAGGGTTTCTCTGTGTAGCCCTGGCTGTCCTGACTTTCAATTTGTAGACAAGGCTGGCTTCATACTCACAGAGATCCACCTGCCTCTGCCTCCTGAGTGCTGGGATTAAAAGTCTGCACCACTGGCTAACCTGGTCTATTTTAATTTTTTTTTAGGTTTTTTGAGACAGGGTTTCTCTGTGTAACAATACTGACTGTCGTGGAACTCAGTCTGTAGACCAGGCTGGCCTTGAACTCACAGAGATCCACCTGCCTCTGCCTCCTGAGTGCTAAGATTAAAGGCATGCACCACCACGCCCGGCCTTACTGCTCTATTTTTATTTTTATTTTTTGGGTTTTTTTAATATACTTATTTATTTATTTATTTTTGGTTTTTCGAGACAGGGTTTCTCTGTGTAACAGCCCTGGCTGTCCTGGACTTGCTTTGTAGACCAGGCTGGCCTCGAACTCACAGAGATCCACCTGCCTCTGCCTCCCAAGTGCTGGGATTAAAGGCGTGCACCACCACGCCTGGCTCTTGGGTTTTTTTTTTTTTTTTTTTTGAGACAGGGTTTCTCTGTGTAGCCCTGGCTGTCCTGGACTCACTCTGTAGACCAGGCTGGCCTCAAACTCGCAAAGATACACCTGCCTCTGCCTCCCAAGTGCTAGGATTAAAGACGTGCGCCACCACCGCCCCGCACTGCTCTATTTTTAAAGAACTCTAATTAAGTAGTCACCGAACGTGTGGGAGGGTCCTCCCTGAAACCTGGCACAGGTTTCCACTCCAGTTTTAGTGAGTTTATGTGGCTCCTGGCTTCATCCTGAGTCACATGACCTGCACTGCTATCCACAAGCACCATTTCCTGTGCATATTCTCAAGCTCCAACTTGGCTGCACTTTAAAAAAAAAATTTTATGTATCTATTTATTTTGATTGTGTTTAATCAGGTAATGAAACTGAAGAAACGGAAGCAGCAAGACAGCTGTATAGAACAGAGTGAAGGATTACATCCCAGAGTAACCCCTGTATCTAAGTATTTCATAGTCAGTCTGTTTGGACATCTTCAGACTTTGACCCCTTCAGCTATAGTCTCAGCCAACCTTTTTCTATTGTGTGGCAATCTCAAGATGTCGGAAATGCGTTTCTTCTCCAGGCCCAGAGAGGACCCAGGGCTGGAGTCAGTCAGCTGGAGTTCCAACTAAGCCCACCATGCATGGCCATCATCTGTGTAGGGGTGCTCGGGCAAGTGCACTGGTCCCTCTGAAAGGCTCCTTTCTCTTGTGAAATCTGTAATCCCAGCAGCAGGCAGGAGGCTGAGGCAGGGGGATTGAGAGTTCCAAGAAGTGAGGTTTTGGAGACGGAAGGGTGGTTCAAAAGGACCCTGAGACGGATTGCTGGGGACTAAGGAGTTCATTAGAAGGGTTGTTAACATCACGGACCGAGAGGCAACAGCATTGCAGAGGTGGGGGTCTCATCTTTCTGGGGGGGGGGGTTCATCTCAGGGCATAAGCCTGCAGCCTGGCTCTCTTATTTCCAGGTAGGAGACAGGGAAGGGGGAGGGAACAGAGTGTGGCACCAATACCCTCTGATCGTAACTCACTTCCTGGGTAAGAGATCTGCTTCCTGGGCTGTTAGAGACACACAGACAGTGTTTCAGGGTGCCTATTGCTATCTGTGAGAAGACACGGCTATATACTGACCAGGGAGAAAGGAGAGGGAAGGAAGAAAGGAAGGAAAGGAGGGAGGGAGGGAGGAAGGAAGGAAGGAAGGAAATAGTGGTAATGATAGTACTTGAGGTGGGCATGGTGGTACATACCTGTAATGCCAACACTGGAAGAAGAGTCAGAAAGATCCCTGTCTGCAGCCAGCCTGGGCTATATATCTACACCCTGCCTCAGTAAATAAATATTAGCTATTACATGTGAAACAAAAGGTTTATAGTAGTCTTGTGTTAAAGGGCAATGCTTAAAAATAAAGTCACAACCTCAAACACATATAAACATTTATCATTTTATTTACTCACCAACTAATGCATTCAGTGAGATTCTACACCTGCCTGAAGGAGGATCGCCATAAAGTGGAGGCTATCCTGAGGTATACAGAGTTTTGGGTCAGTCTGGGCTACAGAGTGAGACCCTGTCTCAGAAACGAAACAAAACAAACAGCAAAGTCATGTATATGCAAATATGATTAGCCAGATGACAGAGTAACAGATCAATTCATCTGTAGGTACATATTTTCCATGAATGATGTTGAAATGACTTATCTTAAAGGAGGCCATATGAGGAGGACAGTGATAAATGGTACCATCCCCAGCCCATACAAGTTGTGTTTGTTTTTCTGGATGTCAGTCATCTGTGTCACTGCCTGGATTCTACAACCTAGGGAGAAATAAAGTGTTCAAAGACTGTGGAAGGCACAGACAATCTATAGACTCACCCTACCAGGGAGGACTCGAGGGCTGGTGAGGTGGCTCTGGGGAAGGGCGCTTTGCCACCAAGGCCAGCAATCTGAGTTCAATCCCCAGGACCCACATGGTAAGAGAGGGCCAACTCTGTCAAACTGACCTCTGACCTCACACATTGTGGCAGGGGCATGTCCCCCTGTACTAGGTAAGTAAATGTAATTTTTTTCCCCTTGCAAAATTGCACTTGACAATGCCTCACTTTCATCGGAGATGATCAAGAATGTTGTTGATCTGTAACAAAATCTTCCAAAGCTTTTCCTGGTACTTGAAAAAAAAAAGGTGAGGGTGTCAGTTACAGACAGTTGTGAGGTGCCATGTGGGTGCTGGGAATCGAACCCAGGTCCTCTAGAAGAGCAGTCAGTCTCTTAACTGCTGAGCCATTTCTCCAGCCTCACTCCTGGTACTTATTAATTTGAAATAAAGTTAAGTCAAAGGACTAACATTTGAAATTACCTAGCTCTCTGAAGACCTCTACCCCACCCCTTTCTCTGTCTGTCTGTCTCATGTAGTCTGGGCTAGCCTTGAGTTTAATATTAATGGAGAATGACCTTGAACTTCTGAGATCCTACTATCCCTGACTCCCGAGTGCTGGGATTACCAGGATGAACCACTGTGCTCCGTTTGTTTGGGGATCAAACCCAGGGCTTCAAGAATAAGAGACAAACACTTGATCCGGCTGAGTTACACCCCTGGCTCCCCTTGATGACTTCTCTTACCCCTGCTGACTTTGTAAAGAACGATTTTTCATCTGGGGTTTGGGGAAGACTTGGCTCCTCTCCATGCTCATGAGATGGAGGAAGATTGATCTTCAGACTCTGAGTGGCACGTAGAGGTGTGATGTAGGTTATTTATAGAGACACTTAAGAAGTGAAACTATCTCCCCCTGCCTGTTTGTAGCCTCACGTCATACCTGACATAAAAAACCCGGAAATTCCTTCTGCCCTGTGTGGGCAGGATCTGAGACCTCCGCCCTCCCTTCAAGCGGATTCTGTATCCATGCTCTGACACGGTAGGAATGACTTCAGACTCAGAACTAAAATGACCCCACAAAGTGGCCCTGCGCAGAGGTTGAAGGGCCTGGGGCGAGGGGGAGGGCCCACTGAGCACGGTTTCCAGCCTGTCCAATAGACTTCCTGAACCTGTGAGAGTAAATTGCAAATGTGTGGCCTGTGCAGGTCACTTTAGGCAGTAGCAGGGGAAGGTAGGATAGCGGTTTGAGTTGATTTAGGCACCACGCCATAGTCAGTCGTGAGAGAGCAGTACAGCCTTTGCTGAAGGCCGCGGTGGGAGGGGGATATGAGGAGGAGTGTGGTCACTTTTTCCAGGGAAATCTTGGAGAAAGCCATCAGATCTGTAGGGTTTTTTTGTTTGTGTGTTTTAGTATTTCAAGACAGGGGTTTCTCTGTGTAGCAGCCCTGGCTGTCCTTGAACTCACAGAGATCCATCTGCCTCTGCCTCCCGAGTGCTGGGATTAAAGGCGTATGCCACAATGCAGGGCATCTTTTTTAGTTTTTGTTTTGCCCTCCTTTCTGGTGCTGGAAATCAAATTCAAGGCCTTGTGTACACTGGGTGGATGCTCTACACCTGAGCTACACAGCAGAGAAAGTCTTCCTTAAGTTGGCATAAAGGTACATGCTTGCAATCCCAGCACTTAGAAGGCAGAGGCAGGAGGGTTCCTGCGAATTTGATGCCAGCCTGGACTACATGAGACCCTATTGCAAACAAAACAAAAACAGCAAAGTCTTCATGTGAGCAATCGACAAACATGTTGAATGAGACAGGACAGAGACAACAGCTAGGCAGGCTGAGAGCGAGTCCCCAGTGTCTTCCTGTCGTGTGACAGTTTCCTCCAATTGGAATATTCAGTCCTGTGCAGGGAAGCTCCTTAAGCAGAAAGGTAAACAAACACAAAATAGCTTCAGAAAAATCCCTGAAATTTACCAGATTCACTAGGCCTGTCAGAGAGCCATTCTCAGACAAGCCAGATCATCCTGCCTCTGCCTCCCGAGTGCTAGTGTGCCACCATCCCCAGCTCCTGACTTTATTTTTTGAGACAGTGTGATTTTGTATCCCAGGCCAGCCTAACATGTTTCTTGGGGTTTTTTGTTTGTTTGTTTGTTTGTTTGTTTGTGGTTTTTCCAGACAGGGTTTCTCTGTATAATAATCCTGGCTGTCCTGGACTCACTTTGTAGACCAGGTTGGCCTCGAACTCAGAGATCCCCCTGCCTCTGCCTCCCCAGTGCTGGGATTAAAGACGTGCACCACCATACCCAGGAGTGCTTCTTGGTATTTTAATGGACTTTTTTTTCCACTTAAATTCTCAGAGCTGGCTGGGCGTGGTGGCGCATGCCTTTAATCTCAGTCCTCAGGAGGCAGAGGCAGGTGGATCTCTGTGAGTTCAAGTCCAGCCTGGTCCACAGAGTGAGCTCCAGGAGAGCCAGAGCTATACAGAGAAACCCTGTCTCAAAAAAAAAAAAAAAAACTCTCTTTCTTAACTTTGTACATTTTAAAAAACTTTGAGGCTGGGCATGGTGGCGCACGCCTTTAATCCCAGCACTTGGGAGGCAGAGGCAGGCGGATCTCTGTGAGTTCGAGGCCAGCCTGGTCTACAAAGCGAGTCCAGGACAGCCAGACAGCCAGGGCTACAGAGAAACCCTGTCTTGAAAAACCAAAAAAAAAAAAAAAAAATCTTTGTATACTTTACAGGAAAGTGTCCAGGTCTCCACCTGAGGAGTCCCAGCAGCCAGGCCCCACCGTTTAAAATTTTGCCTCTGGGCTCCCCCTACATCTTTCCCTGGGTGTCCCCTCTTCAGCCCTGCAACTCCCCTGGGAATTGTGTCCTATGATTCCTGAAAGGGTGTACTGCTGGTCCTTTCTGTACCCCTATACAGTTACAACTCCGGACTCCAGGGGGGCTGAGGAAAACACTGGGAAGCTGGAGCCAGCAACACAGGAGTCTTCAGTTAGGGCCTCAGCTGACGGAGAACCAGGGAGGGAGGCCTGCCTGTAAGCTTCGTGGCAATCTATCTCTGTGGCAACAATGTATAAATTAGCCATTCCCCTGAAGCAGGGAGGAAGCTTTACATGGTCTGACACTGCCAGTCAGGAACCAGGACTAATCTGAACCCTTTAGTATGAATTCAGTTTAGTTAAGGAAAGGTGTTTTGTTGAAGTTCAAATTTGTGTAAATCCCCTAAGGCTTGAGTTAATAGGCCTTTCCCCCTCACCTCTCTGTCTGAATGGCAATTTCAGCCTCTGTCTCTGGTCCTGCAATGGGACCCCTCCCAGATTTAAGTTAATTTTATGTGAATAAAATCCCACCAATCCCTAGGCTCCCCCAAGCTCAGGACTTGAAGGCCTACCAACCCTCACTCTGAAAATCCCTGCCCTAGAAAGCCACGCCCCCCCCAAAACCCTATATAAGCCCTGAGCCTCCTACATTCCCTGGCCTCCTCTCCTGGGCAGGGGCAGTCACAACCTGTTGAGGAAGCCTCCTCTCAGGGCTGTGTGGTTTCTGAGCTCTTGAGTCTTAGGATACCCTTCCACTGGGACATTGTCCCACCTAAAAGAGCTGTGTGGTTCCTGGGCTCCCAGGATACCTTCCTCAGAGCTATAAACCTTTCACTGGGGATACCCTCTCCTCTCAGAGCTCTGTAATTCCTGGGCTCGTGAGTCTCAGGATACCTCCCCATGCCCCTGCAGGCCAAAGTGCTAACTCTGTGCCTCAACCTCTTGAATTCTACTGTCTTCTCTTCCCCAGTCCTTACTACATTCCAGCAATCCTGGTTTTAGAAATGACTGCCGCCTTTTCCTGGGGCATTAGCAAGATACTAACCACTGCTGGGGCAGTGTGATGACTATTGAGATAGGTCTCCTGTGTGTCAGGCTGGCCTCACAAGTGCGATGTAGCAGAGGATGCCCTTCAGCTTCGGACCCTCCTGCCCTTACCTCAAGTAAAAGTTGCAGATTTGGGATTTAGTAATCTCTGTGGGCAAGCAGCTGCTGGGTCTTAGCTGCTGGGAAGGAAAACTCTTTAGCCCACTCTCTCTGTCCTTTCCTCTCCTGGAAGGGAACCCAGAGCAAGAGCCACATATCTCCTATGTAACTGTCTTGTCAGGGAGCTACCTCCCCAATCTGTAACAAACACCGTAACAGTTCTGTTTCAGCTTCATTGGGCAGAGAGGGCTTGAGGGGAGGTGTGGCTGTTTTGTCAGCTTGTCTTTGGATAGATTTAGCATTTGCTCAGCAGCCAACTTAAACGTCTGGATCAAAACCCGGTGATAAGCTAGTGACTGCCTGTCCTTTCAACCACAGTTTCTGTTTGTACCCAAGTTTCTGCTGATCTCTAGATAACTGCAGCCATTTTCTCCCAAGCTGTTCCTGGCAGGGTAAACTTGCGATAAACCAATTAGGGGCTTCCTCTTATTTTACCAAATTTCCTTTTGTCTGAGATAGAAAGGAGAGGGAGAAGGGAGGCAGAGGACAAAAAGCACTCTGGAGTTGGTTTGACTGTTAATAGCATCATGGTTGCTATGGTAGCAAGAGCAGCCTCTATCTGTTGCATTTAAGCATCAGGACTCAGGCTGGGAGATGGTTCAGATCCTCAGCACTTATATAAAAGTCAGTTTCATGTCACCCATCTGTACCCCAAAGGCTTGGGAGGCAAGGACTGGCAAATCCTAGGGGACCCACTAGCCAGACAATGTGGCCAAAGTGCCAAGCTTCAGGTTCAGTGAGAGACCCTGTCTCAAAACATAAGGTGGAGGAAGACATCCCAAAGTCAAGCTCTGGTCTCCACATGAGCTTACACAGATATGTGTACCTTTGTGCCTACACCACAGCCATAGACACACAGTACACAGGCAGGCAGAGGGACAGACACATGAAGGCACACACATACCCTCTTGAGGGACCCTGTTATCTTCCTGGGTAAGTATGTGGGAATTGATACTGTGCCACAGTGAGGGTATGTGTAGCTAGCTGAACTTTGTTTCAAAGGGATTTTGATGAAGGGGCCGGCAGTGCAGCCAGTTGATAAAATACTTGCGTAGCATGCACAAAGCCCCTAGCATGGCTGGCGTGGTGGCCCACGCCTTTAATCCCAGCACTCGGGAGGCAGAGGCAGGTGGATCTCTGTGAGTTCAAGGCCAGCCCGGTCTACAAAGCGAGTTCCAGGCCAGCCAGGGCAATTACACAGAGAAACCTTGTCTCGAAAAATCAAACAAACAAACAAAAAACAAAACAAAGCCCCTAGCATTCACAAAGCCCTGAGTTCCATCCAAAACATCTGGTAAACTGTGCATGATGTCTCACCCTTGCAACCTCAGCCCTTGTGAAGGCAGAAGGATCAGGCCTTTAAGGTCATCTTCCTCCACATAGTGAGTTTGAGGCCAGCATGGACTACATGAGACACTGTCTTTAGAAACCTGGGGGGGGAGGGGGCGGCGGCAACAAAAGAATTTTGTTTAAGGTTAGCCTCTGACAAGTCTCTAGTAGGCTGTCAGAGAGATCTTTTTATTCTTCGGTTGAATAGTTTGCAAATGATTTGGATGAGAGTCCTGATGGCTTTGACATTAGATTTTAGGATGACTCAGAGCCAGAGGGAGAAGACAGAGGCTAGAATCAATTGTCAAAAACATCACTAGGTGCCCGGCATAATGATGCTGGAGGTGCAGGCAGGAAGAGTGGGAGATGTTATATAGCAGTTAGCTGGGACTCCAGGCTAACCCTGTTGGAAATAAACAACAGCAAAGAAAACCAACCAAGCCAAAAGAGTAGCAGAGATTGAGTTCTGTAGACAGAGGCAGATAGCATTGTCTAGTGTGGAGGTGAAAAGAGAGAGAGAATGAGAAAGAACCTCTCACCTCTTTCACATGGGGCCTTCCTATTTTGGGCCTCTCAGCAGGAACTCAATCTGTAAGCTATGACTCAGTGTGGAAAGATCTACTGATGAACCAATCTTCCACAGAGCTCTGGAGGGCAGGGCAGCCATTTGTCTTTTTCCCAGGTGCCCAGCCCAGAGCCACTCCATGTCTCATGGCACCCTTCCTGGACCTCTGGCAGCTCCAGGCCTGTTGTGGAGGAGCATCCTAGTCCATCACTGTCTCCCAGTGCGTCTGATTTGAGAGAGAAATATTATTGGGAAACAGATTATTTCAGCCCTGAGAAGGTCTGGTATTTCTTTTCTTTCTTTTTTTTTTTTTTTTTTGGTTTTTCGAGACAGGGTTTCTCTGTGTAACAGCCTAGCTGTCCTGGACTCATTTTGTAGACCAGGCTGGCCTCGAACTCACAGAGATCCACCTGCCTCTGCCTCCTGAGTGCTGGGATTAAAGGCATGTGCCACCACCACCCAGCAAGATCTGGTATTTCTATGCAAGATGTTTTGGAGATAGGCTTCGCCCTGAAAGGCCCTGAGGAGCTTTGACTTCAACTCAGGATGTTCAGTTACTGTTGAGTTTCAGATCAGTGGGCTTTTATAAGACAGGAATGGGGAGCTGGTGGGAATCACCTTCTGGCCCTTGATTCCTCATCTACAACATGGATCATGACACTCCTTGTGGGAAGCTGAGAGTGGCCCCCAAAGTATGGACTCCTGATTCCCACCCTGTGGGATGTTATCCTACGTGTGGGTTAGTCCCTTGGGTTGCCATACAAAATACCATAGAGCTATTGTAAACAGAGATGCTGGTGTGGGGACATAGAGAGATGTCTCAGGGTTAAGAATATTGGTGCTCTTGCTGAGGACCTAGATTTGATTCCCAGCTCCCACAGGGCAGCTCACAACTATCTCTAATTCTAGTCTAGGGAATCCAATACCCTCTTCTGGCTTCTTCAGGCACAAGGCACATATGTGGCACACAAAGGCAAAACACATACATATAATATAAAAATATATAAATCTTTTAAAAAGGAAGGAATAAATGTTGGTTGTGCAAAGGCATACCTATAATCGCAGCATTTTGGAGGTAGAAGTGGAAAGATCAGGAGTTCAGAATCATTCTTAGTTACATGAATAGTTCAAGGCCAGCGTGAAATACATGAGCCCCAGTCTTAAAGAATAAAACAAAACAAAAAAGCCAGCACTCAGGGAGGCAGGTGGCTCTCTGTGAGTTTGGTTTGATACCAGTCTGGGCAGCATAGTGAGACCCTGTCTCAACGCCCACCCCCCCTTTTTTTTAAATAACACTTCTACCCTTTCCCCTGTCTTTAAAATTAATTAATTTTTATTTTATGTGCATTGGTGTTTTGCCTTCATGTGTGTCTGTGTGAGGATGTTAGGATCCCTTAGACTGTAATTCCAGATGAGTTGTGATGTAGGTGCTAGGACCTGAACTTTGGTCCTCTGGAAGAGCAGTCAGTGCTCTTAACTGCTGAGCCATCTCTTTTGTTTGTTTTTTTTTGTTTGTTTTGTTTTTTGTTTTTTTTTTTTTTGAGACAGGGTTTCTCTGTGTAGCCCTGGCTGTCCTGGAACTCATTCTGTAGACCAGGCTGGCCTTGAACTCAGAGATCCCCCTGCTTCTGCCTTCCAAGTGAGTGCTGAGATTAAAAGCGTGGGCCACGATGATGGGCTCCATTTTTTGGACTTTTATACACACACACACACACACACACACACACACACACACACACACACACGACAAAAAAACAGCTGAGTGGCAGAGTAATCCCAGCATTCGGGAGGCAGAGGCAGGCAGATCTCTGAGATTCAAGGCCAGCCTGGTTTACAAAGCAACTCCAGGACAGCGGACAGCCAGGGCTCTGTTACACATAGAAACTTCGTCTACAAAAACAAAAACAAGAACAACCCCACACATTGTAGAAGAAGAAATGTTTGCAGTGGAGGCTAGAGCTGTTGGGAAGCAGGACACCCACTCTTTGAAGTGAACTTTGCCCCTGGACCCTCTGACCGCTGGGGGGGGGGGGTCTGCCATAGATAATTACAGTGTGCCTGAGCCTCCAGATGACTTTGCAGAGTTTAGCAGATGGTTGCCTCCTGGACATTTTTAACCAAGCACAGATAACCTCTCCTATGAGTCCCATGGCACCTGTTCTGTCTCAATCTCCGCAGTTTCCTTCAGAGGAAGTTTGACGGCATTTTAAAGATGTATCAATTGGTGTCACTCAGCACTACTGCGCGCTTCCCCTCCCTTCTTTGGGACATTGAGAGCCATATGGACTCATGTCTACCGAATTTTGACTCCTGAAATCCTTCCATAGTTTCCAGTTTCCAGCTGACTGACTATGTGCTCTGAGGGTTAAGTGCCTTCCGAATGCTAGTTCTCATCCAAACTTCCTGACACATCCGTGTGCAGTGGGTGGAGAGTCATATTAGCCCCATTCTGGGTGAGGAGTGAGCTCAAAGCATTTAAGTAAGTCCTTAAACCTCAGAGAAGAGACTAGAAATGTCTGGCCTACACACTCTTGCAGGCATAAACCCTGGCTGAGGTATGTCTGATACCAGGAGATGGGATATTAATCCTCCACATTCACTTTCCAAGGTTCATTAGAGCCTTCGACACAGGCTGGGGGCACATGGCACATGGTTACTGTCACCACAGCCTAGGAATGGACACAGCCCTGCCTGGCCTGGTGCCTGTATAATGGGTCTGCCACATGCCTGTCCTCTCTTTCCCCAGACTACTGTAGCTCCTCAGAAAGACTGCTTCCAGAAGGGTTAATAGGCAGCTTTCTCAGTGTGACCCAGGCTTGTGCACTTGCAAGCAGGAGCACAGCACACAGAGATGACCATCTGAACTTCTTCAGGTGAATCTGGGGAGGAGGAAGAACAAAGGGGGAAGGAGGAAGGAGAAGAGGAAAAGGAAGAGGAGGGGGAGGAGGAAGAAGAAGGGGAAGGAGGAAGAAGAGGAAAAAGAAGAGGAGGAGGAAGAGCCCATAAGAGGAAAAAGGTCCTGATGAGATCTAGTCCAGTATAGTGGACACATCAAGGGCACTCACTCTTGGCAGTGTAGGAGGCAGACCATTGATCTATCACCAAGGAGTCAACAGAGTTGTAGGCAATCTTCCCTGCCCATCTTCGCATCAAGGACTTCACTAAGAACAGGGGAGGGACGTGCACAGCAGGCCACACCAGGACAGCCAGGCTACACAAAGAAATCCTATCTCGACCCCCCCCCCCAAAGAAAAGAAAGAAGAGAAAAAGGACATAGGAGGGAGAGGAGAAGGTAGAAAAAATCACACACAAACAAAAAGCAACTCAATTATTTTTTTTTTTTGAGACAAGGTTTCTCTGTGTAGCCCTGGCTGTCCTGAAACTCACTCTGTAGACCTGACGAGACTTGAATTCAGAGATCCACCTGCCTCTGCCTCCCAAGTGCTGGGATTAAAGGTGTGTGGCACCATTATTTCTTTCCTTCTTCTTTCTTTTTATTTCTTTTCTTTTTTTTTGTTTTTTTGTTTTTTTGAGACAGGGTTTCTCTGTATAACAGCTCTGGCTGTCCTGAACTCACTTTGTACGCCAGGATGGCCTTGAACTCACAGAGATCCGCCTGCCTCTGCCTCCCAAGTGCTGGGATTAAAGGTGTGTGCCACCACTGCTTGGCAGCTTTCTTATTTTTATTTATGTGTACATGTGTGTGTCTGTGAGTGTCTCCCGTGTGCGTGGTGCCCTCAGAGGCCAGAAGAGGGCATTGGCTCCCTTGAGTTACAGGCAGTTATGAGCTATCTGATGTGGGTGCTGGGAACCAACCTCTGGCTCTCCAGAGGAGGAGAAATGCTCTTGACCACTGAGCCATCTCTACAGCCCCCCCCAACACTTTTTGATCTACTAAATACCAATCATGTCCCCTGCCATCAAGGAAGTATCAGACTATTGAGGAGAAGTGGCTGTTGCTACATGCTGTAGGAAGGCTCTGGCAGGGAGAAATCTAGGAAGGCGAAGGGACATGGAGAAAGTCAGCTCAGTATGAGAAAGAGTGGAGAAATTTCCAGAGAAATCAATGTCTGAAAGGAGACAGGAGAAATGAGTAACAAGTAATGGGAAAGGCACATGGTGCATTCTGGGAACTTTAGGGCAGGGAAGGAAGTGGTGTCATTCTAAAACAGAGGAGTAAGCAAAGGTTGGGTAATGGAGACCTAGGGCCTGCCTCTTCCCAGAGAGTGTTACAATGTTTCAAACACCAAAGTGAAGGAAACCAATTCCTAATCTAGAAAATGCCCTAAGAGGCAAGGCTCTACACATCTGTAATCTTAGTTGTTTGTCTGTGTGAGAGGATTGTGTCCAAAGGCAGTCTGGGCAAAACAGCAATTCCCAGCGGCAGAATAAAGAAGGAAGGGAGAAAAAAAAAAGGCCGGGTGTGGTGGTGCATGTCTTTAATCCCAGCACTCGGGAGGCAGAGGCAGGCGGATCACACTGTGAGTTCGAGGCCAGCCTGGTCTACAAAGTGAGTCCAGGACAGCCAGGGCTACACAGAGAAACCCTGTCTCAAAAAACAAAAAAAGAAGGAAGGGAGTAGGGAATGTCGTTGGAAGAGCATGTGTTTGGCGTTCCTGAAGTCTTAGGCTCAATCCCTAAGACAGCCAAAGAAAAATAGGGGAGAAGGGCGGAGGGAGGCAGGAGAAGTGAACTGGGGACTGGAGAGATGGCTCAGCAGTTCAGAACACTAACTGAACAATCTTGAGGGCTGGAGTTCAGACCCCAAAGCTCTGGAGGACCTGATACCCTCCTCTGGGCTCCAGGCACAGACAGGCACACAGACAACCCCTCCCCCAACACATATAATCATACTGTCATGAAGACACATAAATATTTGAAAGGGGGCAGGATGGTTCAGTGGGTAAAGGTGCCAGCTGCCCAGCCTGATGATCTAAATTTGATCTGAGTTTGATCCTGGGACCCACATGGTAGAAGATGAGTATTCTTACAGGTTGACCTCTGAAACACCCCCACACACACACACAACATATAGTGGCACACATCCGTTCTACCCTACTTCTGCAAAGCATACACAAATAAATAAATGTTGTAAAAAAATTTTTAAAGGTTGGGAGTTGTGGGAAGAGAAAACTCGTGGTCCAGTGTGGACTACATATACATACACATATACATATATATACATACACATACATAAATATATATACATACACATATGTATGATCAAAGGAGGCTCCCTATGGTGCTTAAGTCAGTGATCAGAGCCCACAGCAGAGGCTGAAGAAAGTCCCTATTTCTACTGAATCACGAGCTCTGATGCCAGGGGTAGGAGTGTTCCTCACAAATACTTCACATTGTCAGAAAAACTAGCCAGGGAGGGACAAGAGGCCCAGATTTATGCTGTGTGGACACAGGCCCCTTAGGGGGGCCATGGGAAAGGCAGGCAGGCCTTACTGGATATCCTGCAAAAACACTTTTGGGTGGAAGCTGAAGAGAAGGAAATAAAAAACCCTCACCCTCACCCTGTCAGAGGAAGGAGTCCCCAAACCCAGATGAGGCAAGACTCAAGAACTCTGAGGCAAATGTCACTTCTGGGCTTTTGTTGTTGTTGTTGTTTTTCTCCTCTTCTAGACAAAGCCTCTGGATTCTGTGGTCCCTCCGGAAGGCCAGTCATTTCCTGAGGAGATATCAGGCCAGCCCAGACCTCATTGTTCTTGGTTTCCAGCTATGGCCGCCATTACCTGACAAGTACCAGAGTTGGTCTCTCTGTGGGCTCCTGGAGAAGTTGTCAGAGTTGTTTCTGCTTTTCACACAGCAGGCTTCTGGTCTGTGACTGAGAAGAGAATTCTGCCCCTGAGGCATGGCCAGAAGGCAGAAGTAACTCTGTGCCCCAGCCTGTAAGAGCTTTCCTCTCAGAATGCAGCTGAGGTGGGCTTCAGTCGGCAAGATGCACCCGGCCCTGCTGCTAACATTGCTGCTCTGTGAGTTTATAACCTACTTCTCTCTTTAGTTTCATGAGACTTGAAGTTAGTGAAATCAACAGCTTTTTTCCCCCCTATCTCTTCCAGATGCAAGCCTCCAGGCTCAGGAAAACTGTAAGTCCTGGTGTTTTTATGGGGCTTCCTTCTTTGTCTTTTCTGAGATTCTTAACTCATGTCAGACTGCTAGTATATAGTACGGGTTGGTATTTATAATAACTGAGAAAAATATTCCAAAGGAAAACTAAAGCGGAATCTGTTTCAGTATGTTTTTTCCCTTAGAGGCATTTAGAACAAAAACTTGTTCTAAGTCAAGGTTCAAAGAGTGCGTTTTAGAAACAGCGTTGTGGAGGAACATTCCAGAACACACTCTTAGGTCTTGGTGGGTTTCTGTTTGTTGGACTTGGGAGATGATTTGTAAAAAAAAATCCCAGTGATTCATCATTTGCTTGTGGTCTTTCTGTCATAAACTGTTTATGTTTATGTCATACCACATCTGCAGTTGTTTACTTTCAAACTCTTTTCTTTATTTGGTTCGGTTTGGTGTCTGTAAATCCCAGCACTTGGGAGGCCAACACAGAGGATCAGTAGTAAGGGCCAATTTCAGCTACACAGAAGTTTGAGGGACGCCTGGGCTACATGAGATCCTGTCTGAAACAAAACAAAACCACACACCCCCCCAAAAAAAAAAACAAAGACTAAAAAAAATATTTTTTCTTTCAATTGTGTGTTGTTTTGTTTTGGTGTTTGAAGACAGAGTTTCTCTGTGTAATAGCCCTGGCTGTTCTGGACTCTGTAGACCAGGCTGGCCTCGAACTCACATAGATCCAACTTCCTCTGCCTCCCCAGTGCTGGGATACAGGTGTGCACCATCCGGCTCTCTTTAATTGTTTTAATTTTCAAATGAGACAGGTTGAATTGACTGACTCATGAAGGAACGGACTGTAAATGGCTATCAGGACTCTCTCTCTCCTAAGAGATTAAATAAAAGGAGAGAGGCCAGATCTCCTTTGCGACCCACCTGGGCGGCTCCTTTCCATCTGAGATCTTCTGTGATCTGTCTTTAAAAGTGGACTCATTATTCACTTGAGAGCTGATTTGGAACCTGCAAAATTTCAGATAAGGGGGTTTGTCTTGCTTGGTCTGAGAATCTGAAGGAAGGGGCTCCGCCAGCCCAGTGGATCAGGAAGAAGGACACGGGTCACATTCTGTGAGTCAAAAGTGACTTCAGTGTGCGAAGAAGAGACGTAGGCTAGCCTCTCTAGCTCTTTTGAGCCAAAGAGCAGGACAGGGTTGCCTTAAGCCGGGGATGGAGCTGTGGCCCCAGGGTGGGGAGGTCTATGAGTCTTTGCCTAGTCTGTGCTTCCTTAGGTAGCCAACTCCCTTAGCAACTGCATAGAGGCAGATTGCATTATCTTGAAGCCATCCCCACTTAAGGTTGGAATCAATGAGCCTCAGAAAGACATGACCCACCCTAGAAAGTTGGTGTTAAAATCTCCGCCGAAACCCAGACGTCTGTCTGTGCTTGCCTTTCCTTTTGCTTTGCTTTGCTTCCTTTGGTTTGAGACAGGAGTCTCACACGGTAGCCTGGGGTAGTCTTGAACTCCCTGTGTAGCCCAGGCTGCCTTTGAACTCTAAAGCCTCTTGCCTCAGCCTCCCTAGTGCTGGGATCACAGTTGCATGTCACTGCCCCTGGTGTCGGTCGTCTCCTTTGCATCCACTTTTGCTTTGTTTCTTAGACCCTTTCCCCCTTTCTATAAAACGGAAACAGTCCACAGACCCTGCGGCATGGAGCAGAGTAAGGCTGAGATTGGAGTAAAGGAGGTGACTCACTTGCCCTGTCTACAGGGCTTAGTAAATGACAAGGGAACTCACTTTTAGCCCACCTTTATAATGTAAACTTCTGTTCTGTGGGCTCCCCTCCTCACCCATGCCCTTATGTCTTTCACACAGAGGGTGTCAGTTATCTATATGGCTGAGGATGACATTGAGTTTCTTTTCTGGTCCTCCCACTTTCATCTCCCGAAGGCTGAGATCATCGGCGGCGCACACCAAGTCAGGTTTATGCGGTGCCTGGGATCTAAGGCAGGGCTTCAGGCATGCTAGGCAGGTCTCTACTGACTGAGCCACAGCCCAGCCCTCCCCCATCTCCTGGTTGCCGTCTGCCCTGCCAAACCTAGAGGGTTCTTGCTTCTCAAGATCCCCGCAGCTTGTCCTCCAGGCACCCACTACTCTCTGGTCTCTTTCTCTGCTTCACATGGCATCAGCTTTAAGAAAAAAAAAATCAGGCCGAAAAGCAGACAACAAGCTGAAGCTGTTTTCTTGGAACAGGGAGGGGCCTCAACCTTCCTAAGGGATAAAGGTTGACACCCAGATACATTGTTTCCGCAGGTGGTACTGACTGGATAGGCTGGGGCTGAGCCCCTCCTTGTGGCTAGGGGCTATTGCCTAGTACAGCCTGACTCAATTCCTCATGACCTGAGGCTATTATACAATATATCCCAAATCTGAAAGAGTAAAAAGAAAAAGGGGAGGAGGCTGGGTGGGGTAGCACACACCTTTAATCCCAGCACCCTGCTCCCCACCACTGGCAGAGGCAGACAGATCTCTGTGAGTTCGAGGTCAGCCTGGTCTACAAATCGGTTTCCAGGATAGCCAGGGCAAAGGAACCTTGTCTCATCCATCCCACACCCCCCTCCAAAAAAAGGGAAAGGGTTGTAGTTTTGTGGGGAGCTTCTTCCAGCTGGAGTGATATGACAGTTTCTATAGTGGAAGGAGGCCCCTTCCAGGTGTTATAGGGGCTGGTAGTTTTTGGCCATGAAGAACTAAGTGGCCCTTTGGGAGGTAAAAGCTTGTAGTCTTTGTTGGAAGAACTTGGTAAAACAGCTGAAAAAGCAGGGACCAAAGAGCAAAATTAGCACAACCATAGTGATTGGGTCTGCCAAGGGAGTGATCAATGACCCCCCTAGCAGTCCAGGTATCCTTGCAGGAAATATTATCTACCCTTTCTCTGTTTGGTTCTCTCTAAGAATTGTTTAGCATTTTCCTGTCCTAGGCCATGGTGGTTTCTTCTTCCCCTAGGAAGGGTACAGATGTCTCTCCTCCCTTTTTTTTTTTTGCCATCATTAAGCCTAGTCCGCTGTGGTTTTGGAGGACTACGGCAGCCAGGGAATCTGTTTGATTTTGTAGGGTGATTTTGTTTTGCTCTGCCAAGAGCAGGTCTTCCTTAATCTGATTGGTCATTTGGCTCTGTTGTACTTCTTAGGGCCCTGTCGCCAGTTGTAGAAGGAGAGCCACTGTGAGAGCTTAGATAAACCACTTGTTAATTTAGTACAGGGGGAAGTTCAGAGAGTAAAACACTTAAAAGACAGAGTAAACATGTGAGTGTGAGGATAATAAGGAAGAAAGGAGTCATCGAGGAGGAACCCAGTGGGAGGAAACTAAAAGTCCATACATAAGGGGAGGCTTGTGACTGAATTTTTGTCTGGTCTCTGTATCTTTGGGCCCCATCTCAAACCAGTTACGATTTGATAGTGTGGACAAAACACCATTCTTGGAGGAGGACTCAAATCCCATCCTTAGCGGGAGGCAGATCTAGTCATAGAGCACTGCAAAGAATGGAGTTGGTATTGAAGGATGTTATGCTGATCTGAAATTTCTCCAACGTTTTTTCTTTTTTTTTTTTTTGGTTTTTCGAGACAGGGTTTCTCTGTATAACAGCTCTGGCTGTCCTAGACTCACTTTGTAGACCAGGCTGGCCTCGAACTCACAGAGATCCGCCTACCTCTGCCTCCCAAGTGCTGGGATTAAAGGCGTGCGCCACCAACGCCCGGCCTTCTCCAACGTTTTTAAGAGCTGGCGAGACAGAGAGGTTAGTTGATGCAGAAAAGGCTTCTTCAGTCTAGCTGTTCTAGTTGAGTCCTGAAAACAATGTCCAGAGTGACAAAATGAGGGATGGGCTGGATGGAATTGGATCTCCCCTTCAGAGGTCACCTGAACTGCTTTTTTGGGGTTTAGGGTACAGATTTATCTTTGAGCAGATGTCCCTTTGACAAAAGGGACAATGTAGGAAGGGCAGGAATTAGAGTGCCTCAGAGGAGGGTCTGTCCAGGGGGCCGCAATAAAACTGAACAGATGGCAAAGGCCCAGAACAAAGTCAAAGGTAATAATGGTACAGCCTTGTGGGGAGCACACACAGTTGACACCAGCCAGTCCCTTTCTTGGGCTCCCAGATAAGATAAGGCCCTTTATCTCTTCTAGGAAATGCTGTAGGAGGACATCAAAACCCTAGGTTTTCTCCCTAGCACTGCATAAGGCCAGGTGTGGTGGTGCACGCCTGTTATCCCTGTACTCAGGAAATGCAGTCAGGAGGTCAAATCTTGATACATGAGATCTTGTCTCAAGAAATAAAACAGCCACCTCTCTGGTGGCGGCAGTGGCATTAGCTGCATGCCTGTAATCCCAGCACTTATAAGTCAGAGGCAGGCTGATCTCTGAGTTTGAGGCCAGCCTGGTCTACAGAGTGAGTTCAAGGACAGCCAAGGCAGGCAACACAGAGAGATCCTGTCACAAAAAAACCAAAACCAACCAACAAAAAAACAAACAAACCAGATATAGTACCTTGCCCAAGGGAAGGGACTGACATCCCTGTACAGAATAGAGCAAAAGACAGCCATGAGTCATGACATCTTAGGGATGGGAAGGGCCTCTTGCCTAGTTTAGAGAACCATTTCCTTCTTGCATCAGCTCCACTAAGTAGGCCTGAAGACACGCCTGCTGACCCTCAGATCCCTGCTCTGTTTTACGATCCAGGCAACTGAGACCCAGCTATGCCAGATCAACACTAGGGATAAGCAAGCCAGTTTCTGCCTCTTACCTAAGTGATTTTTCTGGAGTACATGTCTCACGCCAAGTTGCCCACTCTGCAAGTCAGATCCCGGCCAAACTTGGCCTCTTTCCCTCCTCTCCCTCAGGCCTCTGGGCTATCTCTCTCTCTCACCCAACTGCAACCTGCCTCCACTCATCTTAGGAAATCACTTCAACTCCATCTTCATGTAGAAAACAGAGGGCCTGGAGGGAACCCCCTGGACTTCCCGCCTAGCCCTGACTGCTGGCTAATCTGCCTCCCCACCCATCCTGCTGGCTTCCCTCCTGGTTTCAGGGCACAGGCCCATCCTTCCCTCACCATAAGAACCTCCCTGCAACATTTCTTCTTGTCTTCTTTCCTGCTCCCCACTCTGAGAGTACTCATTTTGCTTCCCAGTTCCTTTCTCTGTATAGACAAACCCAATTGGGGGCTACTGTTTTTCAGAAAACAAACAAACAAAAATATATAAACTTACCCACCCCTCATACCCCTTGTATCCTTCTCCCACCCCCAGCAGTTGCTTCTATTCTCCGTGGAACTAGTGAAGGCTAGTTTAGAATGGCCAGTCTAAACTAGAATGGTGGAGTACCCCCTTTAATCCCAGCATTTGGGA
Source organism: Lophiomys imhausi (assembly GCA_907164525.1). Lineage (NCBI taxonomy): Eukaryota > Metazoa > Chordata > Mammalia > Rodentia > Muridae > Lophiomys > Lophiomys imhausi. The sequence goes on along the minus strand of CAJQZJ010035090.1, from coordinate 85,438 downwards.
GGCAGAAGCAGGAGGATCTCTGTAAATTCAAGGCCAGCCTGGTCTACAAAGTGAGCTCACGACAGTCAGGGCTACACAGAGAAACCCTGTCTCAAAAAAAAAAGAAAAGAAAAGAAAAAAGAAAGAATGGCTAGCCACTGCTTCCTCTAGTCATGGCCTCCCTGCCTGGAATCTCCACTCCCTAAGGAGCCACCAAAGACTACCTGATGTCTTTTCCATCCTGGAACTTTTGCTGTCCTTGACTAAAGATCATACCCTGATCTGGCTTCTCTGACCTAGGATTTCCTCTTCCTAATAAGCCCTCCTCACTCCGGAGGAGACTGGCTCTGCCCACCCCCACTCCTGTCTCTGGAGTCTCCCAGCTACAGTTTCTTCATAGCCAGTCTCCCTCCTCAACAAGCCTCCTGGATCTCATTCCCTACTGACCTCTCCCCTGAACCTCAGGCTTTGATCCTGGGCGACAGTTTATTCATCTGCCGGACGTCCCAATTTCCCCTCAGCACCAAGGCTCTGCTTCCTGTCTTATCTTTTACCTGGCATTTTCTGTAGCCGGGAACCTGTCTTCCATTTTTCAGCTTCTCTAGTCAACCGAATTAGGAATTAAAGCAATTGTGGTGGGTTAGAGAGATGGCTAATCGGTAAAGAGTACTGGCTGCTCTTCCAAAGGACCTAGGTTCAAATCCCAGCATTCTGGAGGCAGAGGCAAGTGGATCTCTGTGAGTTCAAGGGTAGCCAGGTTTACAAATTGAGTCCAGGACAGCCAGGGCTACACAAAGAAACCCTGTCTCAAAAGAACCAAAAGAAAAAAAAGAAAATTTGTGGTAAAATAGAATTTAAATGCTATTATTTATTTATTTGTTTTGTTTTTTTGAGACAGGTTTTCTCTGTGTAGCCCAGACTGTCCTGGACTCACTTTGTATACCAGGCTGGCCTTGAACTCACAGAGATCCACCTGCCTCTGCCTCCTGAGTGCTGGGATTAAAGGTGTGCGCCACCATGCCCAGCAATTACAGACAACTGTGAACTACCATGTAGATGCTGGGATTTGAACCTGGGTCCTTTGGAAGAACAGCCAGTGCTCTTAACCACTGAGCCATCTCTCCAGCCCTCTAAATGCTATTTTTAAGTCTTTCATTTATTTATTTATTTTTGAGGTAGGGTCTCACTATGTAGCCCTGGCTGTCCTAGAACTTGCTGTGTAGACCAGGCTGTCTCTGATTTTATAGAGATCTGCTTGCCTCTGCCTCCTGAGTGCTGGGATTAAAGGTGTGCACCATTTTGCCTGACCTTAAAATCTATTATTAGTGGCATTTAGAGCATTTACAGCATTCTATAGTTCTAGAATATTTTCATCACTCTAGAAATTAAGCCCCTTTGGTCCCCTAGAGAGTCTCCTCAAGTGCCCTTTGATTCAGCCCCACCTGTCTGCACCGCCTCAGCAGCTTTCATCGGAACCACCCCAGGGTGTTCACTGGCATGGAGTCAGGGGCCACGTGATTTTTCTAGAACTCCAGTCCATTCTGGCATCACCATCCTGACCCACCTGACTCCTCTTTCCCACACTCTGCTTCCCTCCCAGAACTAGCCATGCCTGGAATGCACACACAGGTTTCTCATGTCCCTGTGCCCTGATACATGATGTTCTGAAGCATCCACAGCTGGCCTGCCTTTGGCCCAGCAGACTCCATCCCAGGGCACGTCCAGTACACCGTCCTTGCCTTCTCCTGGGCAAGCCCTTCCTCTGCCTAAGAGTCCCGGGGCAGACGGGTCAGTGTGTCCTCTGATGCTGACACGGAAGTTCCCTAGGGACTCCATGCTTTCAGAGCTTTGTAATTTTCCGGACAATAGTGGGTAGCACCTCCTCCTCCCTCCAGCTTTGAGTCATTTCCAGGTTGAGAGCCAGGTGGCTGGCTGAGTTGGACTTAGATTCAGGAAGAAGGTCCCATCATTTTAGTGTTTGGCATTGGTTTTTTTTTTTTTTGAGACAGAGTTTGTTTAGCCTTGGCTGTTCTGGAATTTGCTCTGTAGGTCAGGCTGGCCTTGAACTCAGAGATCTACCTACCTCTGCCTTTGGAGTTCTGGGACTAAAGGTGTGAGGCACAGCCACCACCACCCCAGTGGCATAGTGACTTACCATCAGTGCCGTGAAGGCTTTGTTACTCTGGATTTTTTCCCCATCAGCCTTCTTTCTCAGATCCCCTTAGGCTGCTCTGTATAACAGTTTTGAACAGTTTGAGACTTAATGAGGAGAGTGGAAAGAGGGGAAGGCCCTCCAGGAAATACAGTTGTACATAACAGGAGGTCTTTGGGACACCGCCAACACCATGTACACCTCCCAGAGCCCAGATTCCCCAGGCTATGGATATTTACTCTCCTGAGTGCTGAGGGATTTACTTGCAGAGAGGAGTAGAGTTCCTGTTTTATAGACATGAGGAATTTTCAAGATCGGCTAGGAATGCTATTTTTGTTTTTCGCAAAACAAAGCCAAAGGGCTGGGCATGGTGGCGCACACCTTTAATCCCAGCACTTGGGAAGCAGAGGCAGGTGGATCTCTGTGAGTTCAAGACCAGCCTGGTTTACAGAGTGAGTCCAGAACAACCAGAGCTGTTACAAAGAGAAACCTTGTCTCAGAAAACAAAAACAAAAACAAAGCCAAAGACCAATGGACAAGCCTGGGTGCATTCTGCAGTGTTTGTCTAACATGCATGGAGCCCTGGTTTTGATCTCCAACAGTGCCTAAACCATACATGGTGGCATATGTCTATAACCCTAGGACTTGGGAGGTAGAGACAGGAAGATCATAAAATTCAAAATTCAAGCTAATTTCTTGGCTACATAATGCATTCATGGCTAGCATGGTCTACAGAACTGTTGTGCAGGACAGCCAGGGCTACACAGAGAAACCCTGCCTCAAACAATAAATAAAATAAAATTGCCCCAAGGGTCAGGCCTGTGGGCATACTCTTGTCATACTTACTTGGGAAGCCAAATCTGAGAAGTTGTGGTCAACATGCGTGGCTACAAGCACCATGGCTTGCTAGCTATCTCAACAGTCCTATTTTTATTTTATTATTATTTAAATTTTTTCATGTGTATATGTATTTTGTGTCTAAGTATGTCTGTGCACCTTGTGCATGCAGTGCTCATGGAAGCCCGAAGAGAACACTGAATCTTCTGAAACTGGAGTACAGATGGTTATGAGCTTCCGTGTGGGAGCATGGAACCTTAGGCTCTGCAAGAGCAAGCGTTCTTCTTAATCTTTGAGCCATTTCTCTTGTCTCCCCCACCCCCCACTCCTGGACCCTTGAGGCAGGGTTCCACTGTGGAACCCTGGCTGGCCTGGGATATGCATTGTAGACCAATTCTTGGCAGTACTCCTGCCTCTGCTTCCCAAGCGCCTTGGATTAGTGGTGTGTGCCACCAAACCAGGCTCCTTAACTGTTTTGCAATGTTTCCCCCTGTTCCATCCTGTGATACTCCTGCTAGCTGGCTGGCAATATGAAGTTCCTTCCAGTGAACCGGGTGAGCGTCACATAGTGAATGTGTGTTAGAGAACACACCCGTGATGGCAGACACCAGCCTCACTACAAAAGCCACACTTACCAAGCATGGTGGCACATGCCTTAACCCCAGCACTCAGGAGGCACAGAATGGTGGATCTCTGTGAGTTCAAGGCCACCCTTATCTATCTACTGAGTCCCATGCCAGCCAGGGCTACACAGTGAGTCCTGTCTCCAAAAAAAAGCCACACTTGGTATTTTAGTTGAGTTTTGGGGGCAGATTTTCTCTGTGTAGCCCTTGCTGTTCTGTGCCACTGTGCCCAGCTTTGAACTTTTTTTTTTTTCCTTAAACCATAAGGAAAATTAGAGTTTAAGAAAAACAACAGAGCCAGCCAAGCTATAAAACTCAGGGGGATGGAGAAGAAGAGAAAAAGCTGAGCGTTTTGCAGGAGGGTAGCAACCAGCAGCCTGGGGGAGAGGATGGGGGAGAATGAGCCTCAGAGACTGAGAAAGCCCAAGGCATGGAGGAAAGCCCTCCCAAACCACACTCAGTATCAGGGAGAAAGGGAGACAGAAAAGCAAAAATTACAGGCCCACATGGTGGGATACTGCAAATGACTGCAAACCCCTGCCGCTGGCTTCCCGGAGCCAGGAGACTTACTTTCTAAGAAGGAAAAACTCCTTGTCTCATTAGGGGGTAATTAACCCTCCCCTCCCCTCACTTATCATTAGCTGGAACAGATTTCCCAGCCTGGATCCAGGTCTAGGGCATTCCTGGCAGTCTAGCTGATTAACTGGCCTCCTTGGATAGACTCTTAAAAGGAGTTAAGACAAGGAGAGAGAGAGGAATGGCTCAGAGTTAGGAGCTTTTATTGCCTTGCAGAAGACAGGGTTTGATTCCCAGCACCCATGTTAGGCAGCTTGCAACTGCCAGCACCCATGTTACACTGCCTACATCTGCCTGTAACTCCAACTCCAGGGGACCCACACCCCTTTCTAACCTTAATGTACAGGAACCCGTACACAGACATATGCTCATACCCATGACAAAAAGCTTTTAACAAAGGAAGGGGCAATATTATGTAATGTTTTGTGTAAACTTAATTTTTGCATCTATTATTTATGCATGTGTGTGTGTGAGAGAGAGAGAGAGAGAGAGAGAGAGAGAGAGAGAGAGAGAGAGAGCCCAGTCAGGGACAGTCCCTGGCCTGGAGAGGCCCCTGTAGTGCTTGTCATGAATAGTGTGAAGGGGGAAAGAAGGGATTATCCATCAGGCCCAGGCTCCTTCAGTACCACAGCTACCCCTCCTCAGTCGCTGTCCAAGATAAAAATATGGAGGTATGGGGGTACTGGAGTGGGGTTGGGTGAGATGTAAGTCAGTGGCAGAGTGCTTGCCTAGCATTCAAAGGCTCTAGCTTCCATTTCCCAGCACAAAGGAAAAAAAAAAATCCCAAGGAGTGTAGATGTGTTAGCATTCTCATTTCAACATATAGAAGCAGAAAGCTTATGGAGTTTAAAAACAACAACAACGACAAGAACTTCCAAATAGCTGGGCGTAGTACCGCACACCTTTAATTCTAGCACTCAGGAGTTAGATGCCTGAGTTGGAAGCCAGACTGGTCTACAGAACGAGTTCCAGGAAGTGAGGATACATAAAGAAACTTTGTCTTGAGAAATCTAATAATAATAATAGTAGTAGTAGTAAAAAACAGCTCTCAACCCTACCGAGCTAAGGGCAGCTTGTTCAGGATGCTGTCTGTATAGTAGCCCATAACTGGGGTGGAGACCACACATCAGTATGAACAGACCAGGGAGCCTAAAGAAGTCATCAGTTTATTTATTTCTGGCAGTCCTGGGGATCAAGCCTAGGACCTTATACATGCTAGGTGTGTGGTATACCTCTGAGCTACACCCCCAGTTTAGACATTAAGATGTTCCAAATCATTCTGTGTGAAATACATCTCTAGAAACAGAGAAGAGACGAAGCTTTAAAACTCCCATTTATTCTGTGACGGATAGAATCCAGCTACCATCTCTCAAGTGTTTTCCCGGTGCTGGTGCTGAAAATGATGCTGTGTCTCTAATGGTGGATTGCTTCTTGGCACACTCAAAGTCCCGGGTTCACCCCTGAGCATCTCAGAAGCCAAGTGTGGTGACCCCTGCCTGTAAGCTAGCACTTGGGAGGTGGAGGCAGGAGGATCAAAAATTCAGGATCATTCTCCGCTACAGAGCAGGAGGCCAGTCTGGGGTGAGTGGGACTCAGATTGGTGAGCTAACTGCCCTGGCCACGGCAGAGGTGGCCTGTGGCTCTTCAGTTCCTGGTAAGAGGTATGACTCAGTCTTGAGAATTTTGCATTTTACATTTTTTGCTGGGCCATTTCTGAGTTTCTAGATTTTTTTTTGTTTTTGTTTTTTGAGACAGGGTTTCTCTGTATATCTCTGGCTGTCCTGGACTCACTTTGTAGACCAGGCTGGCCTCGAACTCACAGAGATCCGCCTGCCTCTGCCTCCCGAGTGCTGGGATTAAAGGCGTGCGCCACCACCGCCCAGCCGAGTTTCTAGATTTTATATGTTTATGAAGATTCACTGTGAATTGAACTGTAATTTCATCTTTTTCCTGTTTATATTCACATTGCCTTTTGGGGATATGCACCCCAACACTTTCATGAAGAAGCAAGCAGGGCAGGATAGCTTGTCTAGTGATGGAATCTCAGCTCTCGGGCTCTTTTTTTTTTTTTTCCTCTTTTCCTGGTGCTGGAGTTGAACCCAAGGCTCACACACGCCAAGCAAGTAGAATTATACCCTCTGCCCCTCTATAAGACAATTTTGTAACTGCTGGGCTTTGTTTGTTTGTTTGCTTTTTATATATGGTCTATGTATCCCTGGCTGGCATGGAACTTGCTGTGTAGACCAGACTGGTCAACTGAGTGCAGGCATTAAAGGTATGTACTACCGCGCGCGCACACACACACACACACACACACTGAGACAGGGTTTTAGTTTCTTCTTTAAATTTTTAAAAATTACTTTGGAGGCCGGGCGTGGTGGCGCACGCCTTTAATCCCAGCACTTGGGAGGCAGAGGCAGGCGGATCTCTGTGAGTTCGAGGCCAGCCTGGTCTACAAAGCAAGTCCAGGACAGCCAGGGCTGTTACACAGAGAAACCCTGTCTCGAAAAAACCAAAAAAAAAAAAATTACTTTGGAGACCAGCCACTCCACACGTATGAAGATCAGGAGATAAGTTGATGGAATGGGGTCTCTCCTTCCACCATGTGGGTCCCAGGAATTGAACTCAGATCCTCATGCTTGGTGGAAGATGCCTTTACCTGATGTGCCATCTTGCCAGTCCTTTTCTTTTTAAAAATATAGTGCTGGAGATTGTACCCAGGGCTTCGTCATGCATGCTAGGCAAGCAGTCTATCAACCATGTCCCTGACAAGGCGGGGTTTTTACTGTGTAGCTCAAACCCTTGAACTCATGGTAATAATCTTGTCTCAGTCCCCTGAGCATTGCACTTGTGGGCATGAGCCGTCATATGTAAACTCTGGATGTGTTCATCTGCTTATGCTGACAGAGCATGCACCATGGACTGGATGAGGGAGGGAGCCACATTGTTTCCCAGAAGGCTAGAAGGCTGGCTTCTGAGGTCTCTCCTGGTCCCAGATGACTCTCCTGTCTGTGTGTTTCCTTTCTTCCTTTTTAAAGATAGAATTTAGTAGCCAGACTGGTCTCAAATTCAAAGCAATCCTCCTGCCTCATCCATGTCTTCACATGGGATCTGTGTTCACAAGATAAGAACACGTACAGATCTAGTGGATTAGAGTCCACACTACTGGCCTCATTTTAATTTAATTTAATGGCCTCAGTACAGGCCTAAGGCCCGCCACATTCTACAGGGCTGGAGGTTAGGATTTAATATACAAGTCTAGCGATGGGACAAAATTCAACCCACATGCCTTCCCTCAGTCAATCTGACACAGTTCCTGAGGGTATAATAAGATGGTCCAAAAATGCTGGTTCCTGGAGATCTTTCCTGGTCTGACAATGAGGAGATTTATCTATGGATATTTCCTCTCAGCAGGGAATCTTGTAAGAATTGAACTTTTAGAGAGCCTTATCTAAGCTGTGGGGCCGTGTTTAACTGGCACACCTGTCTTAGCTAGGGTTCTATTGCTTCAATAAGACACCATGACCAAGGCAAATCTTATGAAGGGAAACATTTAACGGGGGCTGGCTTCCAGTTCAGAGGTTTAGTCCATTATCATGGCGGGAAACATGGCCGCATGCAGGCAGACATGGTGCTGGAGAGGTAGCTGAGAGTTCTACATCTGGATCCAGGGGCAGCAGGAAGAGAGTGAGCAGCTGGGCCTGCCTTGAGCGTAGGAGACTTCAAAGTCCACCCCCAGTGACACACTTCCTCCAACAAAGCTACCTCTACTCCAACAAGGCCACACCTCCTTAGCAGTGCCACTTCCTAATGGCCATGGGTGCCATTTTCATTAAAACCACCACAGGACCTGATGTCATATCTTCCATCACCTCTAGTCTCTGAATTTCTCATACCCACATGCATTCTGGGTTTACCCTGGTCAACTACCTATGTGTGGTGTGTGGCTTGCTATTTCTTGTATAAACAAGATAGAAGCATAACCAGGAGCTCACAGGAAACCTCCTGCCTCAATGTAGGATTACAGGTGTGAGCCAGCCACTAAGAAAGATCAGCTCTAAATTATCTAAAGCAATTGCCTCTAGATTTTTTTTAGGTTTATTTATTTTATGTGTAAGAGTGTTTTGCCTTCATTTAGTCTCTATAAACGTGTCCTAGTGACACACTATCTTAAGCACATCACCCGGGACAATGGTTCTCAACCGGTGGGTCGAGAACTCACTGGGGGAGGACAGATATCAGATATCTTGCATATCAGATATTTATATTACGATTTGTAACACTAACAAAATTACAGTTAAGAAGCAGCAACAAATTTTTGTTTGTTTGTTTTTCAAGACAGGGTTTCTCTGTGTATCCTGGCTGTCCTGGACTCACTTTGCAGACCAGGCTGGCCTCGAACTCACAGAGATCCGCCTGCCTCTGCTTCCCGAGTGCTGGGATTAAAGGCCTACGCCACCACACCTGGCACAACAAAATAATTTTATAGTTGGGGGTCACCACAACATGAGAAACTGTATTAAAGGGCCACAGCGTTAGGAAGATTGAGAACCACTATTCTAGGAGGTGGAGACGGGAGGACCAGAAGTTCAGTTATTCTCAGCCGTATAATGAGCTAGAGGATATTCTAGGCTACATAAAAACTCTGCCGAAAGGAAAAAAAAAGTGATTTCAAGTGTTCCTCATTTGGTGACACCTCTGAGCCCACTAAATTGCAAACGGCAAACACCCACGAGCCACATCATAGGGAGTTCTATTGGTTTTACCCACATCTATTTCAGGTAATGACTATTTTTTTAAAGCTTCCCCCCCCCCCCCGCCTTAATGTGCTTTCTGAACCCAAGGCATACGTGCACTACCTCTCAGCTATATGTCCAGCTTCAATATACATTTTTGTTTCTGGTACTAGGAATTGAACCCAGGCCATTGTGCATGCTAGGCAGGCCCCCCACCCCTAAAATGCATCCCCAGCCCTCCCTCAATACATTTATTTATTTATCTACTTATTTGATATTTTAGGATTTTACTGGCTTGCCTGACATTCATCATGTAACCTAGGCTAGCCTTGAACTTGCTATAATCCTACTGCGCTCTCTCTTTCTCTCTTATTTATTTTGGGTTTTTTTTTTTTTTTTTTTTTTGTTTGTTTCTCTGTGTAACCCTGGCTGTCCTGGACTCACTTTGTAGACCAGGCTGGCCTCGAACTCACAGAGATCTGCCTGCCTCTGCCTCCCAAGTGCTGAGATTAAAGGCGTGCGCCACCACCGCCCAGCTCTATTTTGGTTTTTTGAGACAGGGTTTCTCTGTGTATCCTTGACTGTCCTGGACTCACTTTGCAGACCAGGCTGGCCTTGAACTCATAGAGATCTGCCTCTGCCTTCCAAGTGCTGGGATTAAATGCATGTGCCACCACTCCTGGCTATTTAATTTTTTAAACATGAGATGAAATCTCACCCTGGGACCTGGGCTGACCTTGAGTCATAGCAATCCTCCTGCCTCATCCTTCTAACTGCTAGGATTTACAGATGTTATCCCTATACCTGACCAATAAGTGTACCTTAATTTTGTGTAATGTGGTCTGTATTTTCCCACAGGGCCTTGGAAACAATTACCAGAGAAAGCATTTTTTCCTTTTTAATTTATTTTAATTTCTTATTTTATGTGCATTGGTGTTTTGCTTGAATGTATATCTGTGTGAGGGTGTCAGATCTTGCTTGGAGTTAGAGACAGTTGTGAGCTGCCATGTGGGTGCTGGGAATTGAACCTGGATCCTCTGGAAGAGCAGTCAGTGCTCTTAACCAATGAGCCATCTCTCCAGCCCCCAGAGAAAGCATTTAAAAAAAATTTTTTTAATGAGACAAAATAAGGAAGCGAGAGTGGCAGGTGTGGTGGGACACCTTTAATCCCAGCACTCGGGAGGCAGAGTTAGGTAGATATCTGAGTTCAAGGCCCACCTGGTCTACAAAGTGAGTTCCAGGACAGCCAGGGCTGTTACACAGAGAAACCTTGTCTCAAAAAAACAAAAAGGGCCGGGCGGTGGTGGCGCACGCCTTTAATCCCAGCACTTGGGAGGCAGAGGCAGGCGGATCTTTGCGAGTTCGAGGCCAGCCTGGTCTACAAATTGAGTCCAGGACAGCCAGGGCTATACAGAGAAACCCTGTCTCGAAAAGCCAAAAAAAAAAAAAAAAAAAAAGCAAAAAGGAAAAAAAGAAAAAGGAAGAGATTGAGGGAAAAAGAGGAGGGAGGGAAAGAAGAGAGAGGTAAAGGAGGGAGGAGGAAAGGGAGGATAGAGAGAAGGGGACAACCAGAACATGCTGTTTCCATTAGGGTTGGAAGGGAGTGGGGCATTCCTAGGCACGTCTGACCTTAGGGTGGAGAGTCAGTGTTTATGAAGCATCTGTTCTGAAGCACACTGTATTGTGTGTTTTCTGGCCACTCTCCTATATGTCTATCACAACTTAAGGAAAAATTCTTTCTTTTTTTTAAGACTTATTTTGGGGTGGTGGCGTATGTGTATGTGATGTGTGTGGGGAATATGTGCGAGGGTGTATGTGTATTGTGTGTGGTGTGTGTGTGTGTCCGTGTCCCCACCTCTGGATGACTCTGTTTCTGAGGTAACAGTGTCTACGGTCCACCTACTTTGCTTTTAGCTTTCACCATCAACAGCATCCATATGGAAAGCCTGCCATCCTGGGAGGTGTCAAATGGTCACAACTTGACCCTGCAGTGCCTCGTGGATATCAGCACCACCTCGAAAATCAGGCCTCAGCACCAGGTGCTGTTCTATAAGGATGATGCCCTGCTGTACAACATCTCCTCCAGGGAGCACACAGAGAGCTACTTCATTCCTCAGGCTCGGGTCTTCCACTCGGGGAGATACAAATGCACCGTGATCCTGAACAACAAGGAGAAAACCACTCACGAATACCAGGTGTTGGTGAAAGGTGAGTCCTGGGCCTTGAACGTGGGCGAGCACGAACAGTAACTGAGAAGGAATTGTCACGCTGGCTCACTTCTCTATCACTCATTGCCTTTCCCACTCACTAACTGGCATTCTCCTAACCGGAAAATGTAGTCTTTAGAAAACTCCCCCTGAGCCAGGCGGTGGTGGCGCACGCCTTTAATCCCAGCACTTGGGAGGCAGAGGCAGGCGGATCTTTGTGAGTTCGAGGCCAGCCTGGTCTACAAAGTGAATCCAGGACAGCCAGGGCTACACAGAGAAACCCTGTCTCGAAAAACCAAAAAAAAAAAAAAAAAAAGAAAACTCCCCCTGGAGAGATGACTCAGTGTTTAAGAGCAGTGACTGTTCTTCCAAAGGACCTAGGTTCAGATCCCAGCACCCACATGGCAGTTCATAGCTGTCTGTAATGGCTGGGTGTGGTGGCGCACACCTTTGATCCCAGCACTCAGGAGGCAGAGGCAGAGGCAGAGGCAGGTGGATCTTGTGAGTTCAAAGTCAGCCTGGTCTACAGAGTGAGTTCCAGGACAGCCAGGGCTATTACATAGAGAAACCCTGTCTCAGAAAATAAAAACAAGCCGGGCGGTGGTGGCGCACGCCTTTAATCCCAGCACTTGGGAGACAGAGGCAGGCAGATCTCTGTAAACTCAAGGCCACCCTGGTCTACAGAGTCAGTCCAGGACAGCAAGGATACATAGAGAAACCCTGTCTTGAAAAACAAAAACAAACGAACAAATTCTGAGACAGGGTTTCATTCTGTAGGCCTGACTCTTCTGGAACTCACTGCGTAGACCAGGCCACCCATAAACTCGCAAGACGTTTGCCTGTTTTTGTCTCCCAAGAGCTAGGATGAAAGGTGTGTGCCACCACACTTGGCTTTTTTCTTCTTAAACTGTATCAGTTCGGAATCTAATTGCACTGCCTTCCTAAGGGGATTGTAAACCACATAGAACATCAATCTTATATTTTTAAAGTACATAGTACAGTGCCAGGCACACAAATGCCCAGTGATTACCTAGAGTAGGTAGGGCTGAATCTTCAGGGATACAGCTACAGTGACAGATGGGCCATTACGAGGGAGTGATCCTAACTGCCCTTTCTTATTCTCCAAGGCGTACCCAACCCCGTGGTGACACTGGACAAAAAGGAGGTGACAGAGGGTGGAGTTGTGACAGTCAACTGTTCTGTGCAAGAAGAAAAGCCACCGATCTATTTTAAGATTGAAAAACTAGAACTGGACACAAAAATTATCAAGCAAAAGAGAGAGAAGAATTCAAACCAGAATTTTGTGCTAATGGACTTTCCCATCGAGGACAAAGACCATGTGTTAGTGTTCCGATGTCAAGCTGGGATCATGTCTGGGATCCAGCTGCAGACCTCGGACTCCACCAGGAGTGAATACGTTACCGTGCAAGGTCAGAGTCCTGTTCTTACCTTTTTGTTGTTGTTGTTGTTGTGGTGACAGGTTGCATGTAAAGCAAACAGGAGCCCAGAACCAGGGAAGCTAAAGTCTCCCCTTTGGGTGGCTGCTCTCCAGAATTAAAAGCACAGATTGTAATCCCAGCCCTGGTAAGGTACAGTCAGGAGAATCAGGAGTCCCAGACTAACCCTCAGCGATGAGACTCGTTATTCCAAAAGCCAAATAAATAAATAACATTAATGAAAAGAAATAAGCAGGAGGAAGAGGAATGGCGGCTGGGTGTGACAGTGTAGGCCGATGGTCCTACCTATGCAGGAGGCGGAAGCAGGAGAATTGAAAGTTCAAGGTTGGCTTCAGCTATAGAGCAAGTTCATTGGCAGGCTGGGCAATTTAGTGAGACCCTCTTTTGAAATAAAAACAAAGGAGAGTACTAGAGATACAACTAAGTGGTAGAACTTTTGACTAGCATTTGGAAGAACCTAAGCCTATTGGGGGAGGGGACACAAGGAAGAGGAGCCAAAAGAGGCAAAAGGAAAAAAAAGGGGGGGGCTAGGAAAATAGCTCAGAGAGTAAAGAAAGTTTGATGCCCAAAACTCAGGTAAACCAAGGTATGGTGGTGCATGCTTGTAACCCCAGACCTAGGGCACCAAAAACAGACAGAATCTTGATACTCACTGGCTAGTCAGTCTCTGCCTAGCTACTGAGTCCCATACCAACATGGGGAGTCAGTAACTGAGTCCAAAATCAAAAGGCAAACAAGGCTGGAGAGATTAGTGGTTAGACACACTGACTGCTCTTCCAGAGCACTTGGGTTGGATTCCCAGCACCCACATGGTGGCTCAAAACCGTCTATAATTCCAATTCCAGGCATCTGATACCCGCTTCTGGGTTTCATAGGCAACAAGCATGCAGGTAATTCACAGACATTTACCTTTTTTGTTTGTTTGGTTTTTGGTTTTGTTTTTGTTTTCTTGAGACAAGATTTCTCTGTGTAATAGCCCTGGCTATCTTGGAACTCGCTTTGTAGACCAGGCTGGCCTCGAACTCACAGAGATCCACCTGCCTCTACCTCATGCTGGGATTAAAATGCCTGGCTCCATATATATATATATATATATATATATATATATATATATTTTTTTTTTTTTTTAAAGAAGAAATAAAAGATAAACCAGTATCTTCCAGCTTTCACACACCCATGTTGTACTGGAACCCAACCCCAAGACACACACAGAGTTCTTCCCACCCAAATACTAGAGTAGGAAGTGCCCAGGTTTGACCTTGAGTCCAACTGGCTTGTCTTTCTTGCAGAGTCCTTCTCTACTCCCAGGTTTCAGATCGAGCCTTCCGGAGAGATCACAGAAGGGGACCAACTCAACGTTAAATGCACCGTTCAAGTGACACACTTGGTCCGGGAATTTCCAGAAATTATAATCCAAAAGGACAAGAAAATTGTGGCCACCTCCAAACAGGGCAGCGAGGCTACCTACTCGGTCATGGCCATGGTGGAGAACGGTGGCCACTACACCTGCAAAGTGGAATCCAACCGCATCTCCAAGGCCAGCGGCATTGTGGTCAACGTAACAGGTAGGGATGCCGAGGGAGAAGGCTGGCAAGGGGCGGGCTCAAGAGGCAGCTGGGGCTGAGCACAGTTCTGCATGTCTATAATACCACAATTTGGGAGGCTAAGGCAGGAGGATCATGAGTTCAAGGCTAGCCTTGACCATCTGGTAAGACCCTGGACTGCAGTCCAGGTTGGCTAACGGGAATGAACGCCTTTTCTGCTCTGGGTTGTCTTAGGTGTATTCAGGCTGGGCGCTGGGGCTTGTGGGAAAGAGTTGATGTACAGTAGTCGGCTGTGGTGGCTGAGTGTTCAGTGCTGGCGCTGACCCAACCCTGCTGCTTACTGCTTCTGTGCCCTTGGCTGAACTCTTGGACCTGCCCCCTGTGTGTGAGATGCGGTGGGGATGTGACGGTACTCACCGTATAGGACTGTCACGGTGTTTAAAATGAGATTGCCGTAGTCGGCATTCAAGTGAGTATTGGCCATTATCTTTGCAGGTGCATATCTCTCCTCTGTGCCAGGGTCTTCTTCATGATCTTTCAGTTTTTTAATTTTATCTTATGTGTGTGAATGTTTTGCCTGCATGTTGGTCTGTCCACTACTTATGGTGCCCATGAAGAGGCCAGAAGAGGGTGTAAGCTACCCTAGAAATGGAGTCACAAATGTGGGTCACCATGCCGGAGCTGGGAATCAAACCTGGGTCCTCTGCAAGAGCGGCCAGTGCTCTTGAATCCTCAGCCCAGATTCTTTTTCTAAGAGGTGTTCTTTCTTTCTTTTTAAAATGTATTTTTGCCGGGCGGTGGTGGCGCACGCCTTTAATCCCAGCACTTGGGAGGCAGAGGCAGGCGGATCTTTGTGAGTTCGAGGCCAGCCTGGTCTACAAAGTGAGTCCAGGACAGCCAAGGATACACAGAGAAACCCTGTCTCGAAAAACCAAAAAATAAAAAAAAATAAAAAAAAAAATAAAATAAAATGTATTTTTTTTTTTTTTGAAGACAAGGTTTTTCTGTGTAACAGCCCTGGTTGTCCTGGAACTTCCTTTTTGACCAGGCTGGTCTCAAACTCACAGGGATCCACCTGCCTCTGTCTCCCAAGTGCTGGGATTAAAGGCATGTGCCACCACACCAGGCCTCTAAAAGATTTATTTATTTTAATTTTGTTTAATTTTTTTGTTTTTCAAGACAGGGTTTCTCTGTGTAGCCCTGGCTGTCCTGGATTCACTTTGTAGACCAGGCTGGCCTCGAACTCGCAAAGATCCGCCTGTCTCTGCCTCCCAAGCGCTGGGATTAAAGGCGTGCACCACCACCGCCCGGCTCTCTAAAAGATTTTAACAGGCATGGTGGCTAATACTTTTTTGTTTTTTTTTTTTTTTTTTTTTTTGTTTTTTTTTGTTTTGGTTTTTCGAGACAGGGTTTCTCTGTATAACAGCCCTGGCTGAACTGGACTCACTTTGTAGACCAGGTGGCCTCGAACTCACAAAGATCCACCTGCCTCTGCCTCCCAAGTGCTGGGATTAAAGGCGTGCGCCACCACCGCCCGGCTGGTGGCTAATACTTTTAATCTCAGGACTTGAGAGGCAGAGGCAGGTAGATCTCTGTGAGGTTGAGGCCAGCCTTATCTGCACAGGGAGTTCCAGGACAGCCAGAGCTACATAGTAAGACCCTGACTAAAAAAAAAAAAAAAAAACTAAAACAAAATGCAAACAAAAAGATTTTGAAAAAAGAATTTATGTATGTCTTCATGTTTATGTGTCCCATGTGTGTGCAGGTGAGGCTGAGATCAGAGGATGTCAGATCTCTTGAAACTGAGTTACAGGTGGTTGTGAGCTACCCACTGTGAGTGCTGGGAATCAAGTCTAGGTCCTCTGCAAGAGCAGTAAGTTCTGTTAACCATTGAGCTACTCACCACCTTCCCCTACTTATTAAAGACAAGATCTTGTGAAGCTTACCATGTGGTGGAATTTGGCCTTGAACTCTTGATCCTGCTGCCTCCACCGCCCAAGTACTAGGACACCAGTCATCACCCAAGTCCTAGGACTTCTATCCCCTCTGCCTGGCTTTACTTCTTTAAAATACTTACCACTAAAAGTAATACTGTGCTTTTTCTTGTTTGCCGTGTATATTCAGCCACTAGAATGTAAGCGGCTGGGGGCAGAGACCTTAACTCTTCTGCCAAATGCTGTTGCTAGAGGAAGGACTGCCTGAGCCTTGTGTTACAATGTTTCCAAGGGCACAGTCACCTTTTCTTGGTTCTCCACTGAAAGTCTTCCTTCACCCATCCATTCAGGAATTTCCCCCAAACCCCTAAGTGTTGAGCTGTGAACATATACTTACAGCCACTACCCCCTGTTTGTTTTTTTTTTGTTTTTTGTTTTTTTTGTTTTTGTTTTTCGAGACAGGGTTTCTCTGTGTAGCCCTGGCTGTCCTGGACTCACTTTGTAGACCAGGCTGGCCTGGAACTCACAGAGATCCGCCTGCCTCTGCCTCCCAAGAGCTGGGATTAAAGGTGTGTGCCACCACGCCCAGCAACTACCCCCAGTTTTATAGGTAGGTTGCCAACTGGACAATTGAGGCATTAGCTAGCACACTATATTAGATCCTCCTCTTGTAGGGTATGTTAGGTGCTAACAGTTTAGTGAGTTATTTATTTATATGTCTGCCTATTTATTTATTTATTTATTTATTTATTTATTTTTTGGTTTTTCGAGACAGAGTTTCTCTGAATATCTCTGGCTGTCCTGGACTCCCTTTGTAGACCAGGCTGGCCTCGAACTCACAAAGATCCGCCTGCCTCTGCCTCCCAAGTGCTGGGATTAAAGGCGTGCGCCACCACCGCCCGGCTATTTATTTATTTTTGAGACAGTCTCATTATGTAGCCCTAGAACTCCCCATGTAGACTAGGCTGGTCCCTTTATAGAACTCACAGAGCTCTGCCTCCTCAGTGCTGACTGAGATCAAAGGCATTCCCCATCAGGCCTAGTGGGAATTATCGATTATCACAAATATTTGGAGTTTTCTTGATAAGGTATACATTCTCTTGTTGGAGATGAAAAGTCATCAGTTCATCATATATATTGGACACATTCTATATGCTGGGCTGGTTACTAAGAATCAAGGACTTCAGGCACAAGCAGGCCAGTCAGTGGCTGTTTCTTCTAGCCATAACAAACTTCAGATGCTGTCTAATGTACTTTCTCTAGGCAACTGCCTAGGACAACTTCCTTCCAGAGACTGTTCCGTTAATTCCCCCAAGGGAGAGTTCAGTTTCCTCTCTGTGCTCTGCTGCAAACAGTATTCCTGAACTGAGGGGTAAGTTAGGCATGAGTTCTCTGAAGTCGGACTGTCTCATATCCACTGTTCGCTCCCTGAGGCCCAGCAAAGGGTCCTCCCTACAGAAAATACTTGTGGAAGCCAGGCATGGTAGTGCACACCTGTACTGCCAACACCTGGGAGGTGGAGATAGGAGGCCCAGATGTTCAGGGTCATCCTGGCTACATGGTTAGTTCAAGGCCAACCTAGGCTACTTGAGACCCCGTCTCAATAAGTGAAAGAGTGGATGAGTGAATCCTCATAGAATGGAATACAAGAAGAGCCTGCAGTGAGATCTCAGGCTCAGAGGGAGTCCTGGCTCTTCAAGCCCATGTCAATCAGGTATGTGAAAAGCAGAGGAAGACGTTCTGAAAAGCTCATAAGGGTTGATTCTCCTGAAAGTAGCTGGACCCCAAGCATCTCCAGGCAGAGGATGGAGGTGGTACCCAGACACATCTCCCTCTCTTCCCACTTGATGTTCTTCAGAGCTGTTTCCTAAGCCGAAGCTGGAATTCTCCTCCAGTCATCTGGACCAAGGGGAAATGTTGAGCTTGTTCTGCTCTGTCCCGGGCACACCTTCAGCCAACTTCACCATCCAGAAGGAGGAGACGGTCTTGTCAAAGGATCAGAATTTCAGCAAGATTGCTGAGGAAAAGGACAGCGGAGTGTACCTCTGTACTGCGGGCATTGGCAAAGTGGTCAAGAGGAGCAGCTTGGTACAGATCCAGGTGTGCGGTGAGTATGTCCCCCTCTGCTCAGATACATAACGGTTGAGCAGGAGCAAGGAGTGGGTGGCCAGCTTTCCCAATGTGGTCTCAAAGGCTGATCAGACTCAGGCAGGTCAAGATCTCCAGGGAGGGCAGCAAAATGACTTATTGGGTAAAGGTGCTTACTGCCAAGGCTTAC
Organism: Lophiomys imhausi; assembly: GCA_907164525.1. Classification (NCBI taxonomy): domain Eukaryota; kingdom Metazoa; phylum Chordata; class Mammalia; order Rodentia; family Muridae; genus Lophiomys; species Lophiomys imhausi. The sequence goes on along the minus strand of CAJQZJ010035090.1, from coordinate 67,115 downwards.
AACCTGAGTTCAATCCCCATGACCTACATGGTGGAAGCAGAGAAACACCTCCTACAAGTTGTCCTCTGACTTCCATATTTAATCTGTATATGTGTGTGTGCTTTGCATGTGTTCAAATGTAAAAAAAGAAATTAAAGGAAAATGAGTGGTGGGAAAGGAAAGTCACACAGAACAAATGTGTATCCCTCTTGAAGAACAGAAGTAACCCAACCAAGTTAAGGGCTTTTGTGACAACTGCTGCAGTGGTCTGCCAGACTGCTCAGACTTCTGTGTACATCTAAGAGCTGTTTAGGAGGCATAGTGGTACACATGTATATAATCCTGACACCCAGGAAGTTGAGACAGGGATTGCTGTGAGTTCAAAACCAGCCTGGCCTACATAGCCAGGGCCTATCTCAATCCTCCCTGACTCCCAACGTAAAAGACCTTGTATTTAAAAAAGAAGAGGATTCTTGTTGGGTATCAGTGGAGCATGCCATTAATCCCAACAGTGAGGCAGGAGGATTGCTGCAAGCTCAAGGCCAACTTGGGTTACAGGCCAGGACCTTATCTCAAAAAAACAAATACATAAGGGGTCTAGAGTGATTGCTCAGTGGTTACAGGCACTTGCTGTTCTTGCAGAGGATTTGAGTTCAGTTCCCAGCACCCACATCATATATAAGCCACTACATCTGGATGGTGGAACTATGGGTAGGCAGGTGCCACCGCATCTAGCTCTTCCATCTCCCTCCTCCTTCTATGACTTCCTCTTCCTTTCCTCACTCTCCCACACTTCTTCTTTCTCTTATCGTTTTTTTGAGACAGGACAGGATTACACTATGTAGTCTAAGCTAGCCTCAGACTTTCAATCTTCCTGCCTGCCTTCCCAGGTGTGGAATTGCAGGTGTACTCCACCATAGCCAGATATTATATCATTATTTTGTTTATGAAAATTAGATTTTTTTTTAAAAAGCTGGGTAAAGGTGACGCCTTTAATCCCAGCACTCCAGAGGCAGAGGCAGGCGGGTCCCTGTGAGTTTGAGGCCAGGCTGGTCTACAAAGTCAGATCCAGGACAGCCAGCGCTACACAGAGGAAATCCTGTCTTGAAAAAACAAAACCACAAAAATTAGATTTGAAAAAAAATTGTTTTTGTTCTTTTTCTGTTTGTTTGTTTTTGGAGACGGAGTTTCTCTGCGTAACAGCCTGGCTGTCCTGGACTCACTTTGTAGACCAGGCTGGCCTCGAACTCACAGAGATATGCCTGCCTCTGCCTCCCGAGTGCGGTGATTAAAGGCATGCGCCACCACTGCCGGCTGTTTTTGTTCTTTCATGCCCAGCTGTTTTTGTTGTTTTGACACAAGGTCTCACCATGTAGCCCTGGCTGACCTGGGACTCAATTCTTTCTGCCTCCACTTCCTTAGTCCTGGGAATTGAACTCAAGACTTTATACATGCTAGGCAAATGCTCTACCACTGGCTACATCCCCATCTGTCTACATCGGTTCATTTTCTCCTTTGTTATCAAATGCACACACACACACATAAGCATTGCCTGGTGTCCCTTATAAGAGCCCCTTAAAGATGGATCAGGCAGGCATTTGAAATCATGGTTTCAATGGAGAAAGCCAAGCCGAGAGTTTTCAGAAGGAAGACTGGACTGGGTTATTGTTTCTGTTTTATCTGGATTTTTTTTCTCTCTCTCTTTTGTTCTAGAAATGCTCTCTAAGCCCAGGATTTTTCATGATGCCGAGTCTGAGATCATAAAAGGACATGCCGTAAGGGTCAGCTGCCAGTCAAAAAATGGAACTGCGCCTATCACTTACCACCTTATGAAAGGAACAAGACCCTTTCAGAGTCTCATGATGAGCTCCAATGACCCGGCGACATTCACAGATAAGCCCACCAAAGACATGGAGTACCAGTGCAGAGCGGATAATTGCCATTCCCACCCTGAGTTGCGCAGCGAGATCCTGAGGGTCAAGGTGGTAGGTAAGCAAGAGTGGGGCTTTACTGGGCTGGAAGGTTTTAGAGTCAATTAGGAATCGCAGGGATAACAAGGACAGTACCTGTGCATCCCACAGCAGATACGTCAAAGCGGGACCAATCCCCATCAAATGGGTCTGGGGAGTGGGGGCTCTTGGTGTGGCCATTGCAAATTACCTTTCAAGTAACAGTTGGATCCCCTGAAAAGGGAAGGGGGCAAGACTTGAGGAACTACTGTTATTGTGTGGGCTTCTTTGGTTTTGGGACCTTTTCAGGTGAACAGAGAGCCACCCCCAAAAACTGCAGGTCAGAACTCTTTTCTGCTATTGACCTTGGTAGAGCATCTGGGTCATACATGAACCCTGCAGCGGGCACAGATGCAGACCATGGGCTCATGGAAATTGCTGACATTAGCCTGGGATTCTCACCATGGTCTTGGCGGTGGATGTCTTTTCCTCAAGCATCTGACTTGTGCCTTTGGTGGCCTTTGCAGTGCCACTGCCTTGCCCTGCTCTGAATCCTGTTGTAAGATCCTTGATCAGCTTTCTCCTCTGTCCTTCATCCACTTTTGTTTAACAACTCTGTGTCATCAATAAGCAGTTAATAAGGGTCGGAGAGATGGCTCTGTGGTTAAGAGCACTGGCTACTACTCCTCTTTCAGAGGACCTGGGTTCAATTCCCACCACCCATATGGCAACTCACAAATGTCTATAACGCCAATTCCAGAGGATCTGACACCCTCACATAGACACATATGTAAACAAAACATCAATGCACATAAAATAAAAATATATCATTAACACGTAGCTTATGATCACATCCTGTGTACCTGTGCTGGTGTGGGAAAGAGTTGGCCACAGAATAAGGGGATCCAGGAGAGAGGTAGAATAGGCCTGTAATCCCAGAATTTAGCAGACAGAGGCAGGCAGATCAGGAGTTCAAGGTTATCCTTAGCTACATAGTGAGATTGAGGCCAGCTTGGGTTACATAAGACCCAAGTCTCAATGGACAAGAGAGGGAGGAGGGGCATGATAAGAGCAGCTTTGTGGAGATGAACCTGGTTGCTGTGCATCCAGGCAGTTGTTGAGGAGTGGAGACTTCCGATCTCCAGATGTTAGGAAGTAAATGCAGCTGGGGGGTGGAGGGGCAGGCCTTTAAAAGGGCAGCCACTACATACAGAAACCAGAAACCTTGTCTCGAGAAACCACAAGAAGAAGAAGAAGAACAACAACAAATCAGCAGAAGAAAACGAAAATGACTATGAGGAAGCCTGAGTTTAAATTGAGTCAGTGTTAGTGGTGAGCATTTACTGAGTCCTCCCCACGTGTCCAAACCCGGTGGTGAAGCATTGTCATAAATTATCCCTAGTAATATTTAAAATAGCACATGAGACTCATTATAGTTCACCGTTGATTTTTCAATGAACTCATCAAATACATGGTAGGTGGTAGGGCTGGGATTTGAACCCAGGCAGTTAGGCTTCTGAGACCACAGCTAACCTTTCGTGCTTCCCAGCGGGAGAGGCTGTCAGGTGTGTCCGTGTGCTTAGCCTGTCTGCCCCTGTGTGGGTGCACCACAATCCCCGGCCTGATGCTCAGCTTCCTTTAAGATCTCACCACCCTTTCTGCTCGGAGAGGTGACTCATGTCTGTCTGCTGGCCAGTCCACTGTCACTAGGAGGGAATGTGGCCTGGGATGATGACATAGGACCAGAAGTTTGAATGGTTAAGAATGTTGCTGAGGAAAGGGGGCACAGTAGGGGTGCAACGAATTTGGCTCTCTGTGCTTCTAGGTGGAAAGGGAGCTGTGAGGTTCCGGGAAGCTGTCTGGACAGGAAACTTCTGTGTAGGTTTCAATGCTCAGAAATAAAAGCTGGCTGTGAAGGTGGAGTCCCTAAGAGGGGAGGTGGAGGAGATGGCTCAGCAGGGACAGGTGCCTGCCCAGCCTGAGTTCAATCCCTTGGACCCAACTCGGTGGAAGGACAGAGTCTCACAGATTGTTCTCGGAGTTCCACACACACTGTGACATGTATAACATACCCATGCGCAGAATGAATAAATCAAAATGTTGTTTTTTTTTTTTTTTAAAGAGTGGAGCTGGAAGAGGAGCAAGTTTCCAGAAAGCCTATATTTCACCGTCAGAATAAGTAGTGAAAGAGAAGGCAGCTGGCAAGGGAGGAGAATCTGCTTCGGAGACAGCAAAGCTAGTAAAGCCATGTCAACAGGAGGAGCTGGCTGTAGGAGGGCAAGATTGGAAATGAGAATAAGAATGAATGCCCTCCTCCATTGAATTTACTCCTCAGGACCGTGGTCTGAGGATCAAATGATTTCCAGTTTCTTTGAACCTAGAGATAGCAATGAAATTTCAAAAGCATATGGGTGTCTGTAATCCCAGCATTCTGGAGGCTGATACGGGAAGATCTGGAGTTCATGGCCTGCTACATGAGACCCTGTCTCAAAACAAAACAAGGGCAGAGCATGGTGGCGCACACCTTTAATCCCAGCACTTAGGAGGTAGAGGCAGACAGATCTCTGTGAGTTTGAGACCAGCCAGGGCTACATGATGAGACCTTGTCTCAAAATACATAAATGAACAAATTAAATAAAACAGAAACAATGCCAGTAATGAACAACAATAACAAAACCAGATAGATGAAGGCAAACTGGAGGGATATCAAGGAAATGGAAAATGAGGCTGTGGAAGCACAGAAGGACAAGGGAAGGAAACAGGGTTATGTGTGTTGGTGTTTTTCCCACATGTTTACCTGTGTGAAGGTCCCATATCCTGAGACTGGAGTTATAAACAGTTGTGAGCTGCCATGTGGATGCTGAGAATTTTACCCGTGTCCCCTGGAAGAGCAGCCAGTGCTCTTAACCTCTGAGCCATCTCTCCGGCTTTGTAAGCAGGAAGGCAGAGAGAAATCATTCAAACACACACACATGTCCACCTATACACACGCACACATATGCCCATGTGCACGCACACTTACAACTCCAATTGAAAACACAAGTTAATCTTGTAGCAGTGTGGAGTGGACAGTCATGCTCAAGGTGGGAGGATGGGGTGTGTCCCTAGTGTCTTGTGTTTTATCAGCAAATGAGAATGGGAGGCATCTGGTATAATCAGGGAAGGGACCATGTGGAAGTGGGGAGAAGAGGGGTTCAAATCCTAGACTGGGAGAAAAGCTGACAAGGAAAAGTAGCTATTCTGTGTCCATTCTCTGTTCCACTCCTTCCTCTCCTTGGAGCCTTTGTGATGGAATCTTTCTGTGTTTCCGTGTTGCATGCTGGCCTGGAACATGAGCTCCTTCTGCATGCATCTCCCCAGTGCTGGGATTACCTAGTGGGAATCCCACAGTTGCCTCTTCTCAGGACTAATCTTTTGCCTCCTTTCCAGCCCCGGTGGATGAGGTGACAATTTCCATCCTGTCGAGTAATGAGGTGCAGTCCGGGGACGAGATGGTGCTTCAGTGCTCAGTGAAAGAGGGGACTGGTCCAATCACGTTTAAATTTTACCATGAGAAGGCAGACAGACCCTTCCACGAAGACATTCTGAATGACACTCAGGCGTTTTGGTCCAAGAAACAAGCTAGCAAGGAGCAGGAGGGACAGTATTACTGCACAGCCTCCAACAGGGCCACCCTTATGAGGACCAGTCCCCGAAGCAGCATTCTAACAGTCAGAGGTGAGTCCAGGCCTCACCAGCGAGGTGCAATATGGGGGCTTCCAAGGGACAGAAAGCACACAGGTTCCTTGTAAAAGGGAGAGGAGTGGGGTCGGGCTCACTTGAGTGAGCTAAGGGACCAGCGTCTGATTAGTTACAATTGGCAGAAACTTGCCATACTAACTTGCATAGAAAAGGTGATTACATATAAAGACACAGTTGACTCATACTGTGGGTTAAATGTCCACCCATGAACCACCTGTGTCCAAACACAGGCATGTTATCGAGAGCCTAGCTGTGTGCTTGAATGGGAGAGTTCTTTAGAGATGGAAGAGGATGGAAAGGATACCCCAAATGGAACAACACCTTGGAAAACTTGGCTTGGTACTTCCTCAAAGACCATAGCTGACCTTGACTTCTGTCAGAAGCCACCCACCATGTCTGGCCCAGCTGAGTGCAGGCAGACGCCGTTTACAAGGCTTGCACAAATGGGTCTGAGTTGCTGCTTAAATCTGCTGTTACTTCTTGCTGGCAGGGGAAAAACATGTGATTCCTTTTTTTTCTCCCCCACTTCCAGTCTTTCTGGCTCCGTGGAAAAAAGGGCTCATTGCTGTGATTGTCATCGGAGTGATCATTGCAGCCTTGATAGTCGCGGCCAAATGCTACTTCCTGAGGAAAGCCAAAGGTAAGACCTACCGACAGGTCGTTCTTTCAGGAAACTGGCCACAAATATAAAGCATCCCAGAGGAGGAAGAGGGGTACCATGCATCCTCCCTTCTTGGGAAGTCAGCTTGGTAGCTCAAGGCTCTGGCTTGAAGCTTTTACTACTCATAGGTACTTGTCTAGCTGGGCAAGCCAACTGGGGGAATCTGGGTGACATTACACCTACTGTAGTCAGAAGAAGCTATTTCTTGTTGTGTATTCTGCCATGATCTGGTATGGGGTACATTCATAGGAACAGAGTCTAGCCCAGGCTCAAGAAAAATGGGGCTGCTGTCTGGCTGGGAGAAGCAGATGGGATGGGGAGGGGTCTTTCATCTTTTTCAAGGTAGGAAAATTCAAGGAAACCTGTTTTCAGAATTGACCCTGACTTTGGTCACAGGCCAGCTTGGACCTGGAAGCACAGGAATTGTCTTAGGTTTTTGCCTTTTGCAATTGCCTTGAATCAAAGAGATAGCTGCCTGCTTCTCGGGACTATGAATCCTGTATCTGGTCTTGATTATATGCTGTGAACTAAAATTGCTTCTGGCTAGAATTACATATTTATCTCAGAAGAATTACATAAAGTCTCTGGCTGTACAGTCAGGAGAAGGGTGGGGGGCGTGTAGCTCAGTGATGGTAGCATTTGCTCAGCAGGGTGAGGGCCTGGCATGGATCCTCCGCAGCATGAAAACAAGCAAGTAAAAACATCTAGAGGCCCCTCCTTTCCTCTCATTGTGAATGCATATGACTACATAAGGCTCATTCTCTCTTTCTCTCTCTCCCTTTCTCTCCCCACCCACTCTAGGCTGGCCTCAACTGAGTTGAGTATGACCTTGAACTTCTGAGATCCTATCTATCTCCATCTCGGGAGTGCTGGGGTTATAGATACCAATTCATGTCTGTGGGGAATGGGGCCACAGCTTTGTACATGCTTGGCAAACAGTCTTCCTACTGAGCTACACTCCCCATCCTCTTTTCTTCTTTATTTTTATGGGTACTCAGGCTTTAGGAGAGTGTAGAGAAAGATCATCACTGTCCCGCACACTTACACTGACCTAGATTTTTCTTTCTCTTTTAAAGCCAAACAGAAACCAGTGGAGATGTCCAGGTCAGTGTGCTTGTGAGAGGGGGTGGATGGGCAGGGCTGGATTTGTCTGCAAGCCCAGACTGGTCATTAGGAAGTTGTTGGAGATTCTTGGCAAACTCATAAAGACTAAGGGCCTTGGGTATAATGTGTGAGCGTTTCTGTCTGTCTGTCTTAGTGGAAGATTGCCGACTACATTATACACTTAGAATAATAAATGGAATTGGCTTTTTTATTTTGTTTTTTAGAGACAAGGTTTCTCTGTATAGCCCTGACTGTCCTGGACTCACTTTGTACACCAGGCTGGCCTTGAGCTTCCTGAGATCTCTGCCTGTCTCTGCCTCCTGAGTGCTGGGTTTAAAGGCGTGCGCCCCCACGCCCAGCCATTACAGACAGGTCCAAACTGTCATGTGGGTGCTGGGATTAGAATCCTGGTCCTTTGGAAGAACAGCCAGTGCTCTTAACCGCTGAGCCATCTTTCTAACCCTAAATTTGGTCTTTTTAAAAGAAATGTTTGCTGGGCGGTGGTGGCACACGCCTTTAATCCCAGCACTTGGGAGGCAGAGGCAGGCAGATCTCTGTGAGTTCGAGGCCAGCCTGGTCTACAAAGCAAGTCCAGGACATCCAGAGCTGTTGTTACACAGAGAAACCCTGTCTCGAAAAACAAAAAAAAAAGAAAGAAAGAAAGAAAGAAAGAAAGAAAGAAAGAAAGAAAGAAAGAAAGAAAGAAAGAAAGAAAGACATGTTTTAGCGGGGTGTGGTGGCCCATGGCTTTAATCTCAGCACTTGGGAGGCAGAGGCAGGCAGATCTCTGTGAGTTCGAGGCTGGCCTGGTCTACAAAGCTAGTCCAGGACAGCTAGGGCTCAGTTACACAGAGAAACCCTGTCTTAAAAGAGAGAGAGAGAGAGAGAGAGAGAAAGAGAGAGAGAGAGAGAGAGAAAGAAAAATGTTTTTTACCAGGCTAGAGAGATGGCTCAGCCTCTGCAGGTACCCATACACTATGCTCATGTACACATACTACACACATACACACACATACACACCACACATACATACACACACATATCACCCAACACACACACACCTAGAAGTGATAAAAAATGTTTTTACATCCTTTACCTTTCGTTTTTGTTTTGAAACATGATCTCATATAGCCCAGGCTGGCCTTAAATTCCTGATCCTCTTGCCGCTACCTCCCAAGGGCTAGGATTACAGGAATGTGCTACCATGACTACCTTTTGAGTCTTGCTGTGTATCCCCTAACTGGTCTCAAACTCACAGCCATTCTCCTGCTCCAGCCTCCCCTCCACAGTGCTGTGATTACAAGCATGTATATTCTTTTTTTTTTCTTTTTTGATTTTTGAGACAAGGTTTCTCTGTGTAGCCCTGGCTGTCTTTTTTGTTTTGTTTTGTTTCTTGTTTTGTTTTTCGAGACAGAGTTTCTCTGTGTATCCCTGGCTGTCCTGGACCCACTTTGTAGACCAGGCTGGCCTTGAAATCACAGAGATCCACCTGCCTCTGCCTCTGCCTCCCTAGTGTTGGAATTAAAGGTGTGCACCACCTTGCCTGGCTATCAGGTATATTCTTGCTTTCTCATGATCTTCCTTTGATGGTTTTGTTGGTTTGGGAGTACAGGGAAAAAATTAATATATATTTTTCTCTTTCCCTCTCAATTTACATGTGAAGGCCAGCAGCTCCACTTCTGAACTCCAACAGTGAGAAGGTTTCTGACTCCAATGTGGAAGCCAACAGTCATTACGGTAAAGCCAAGGCTTCCTTTAATTTCAAAGATTTTTATCAACTCTAGTAGGTGGGGTTGAGGTAGAAGGGAAACCCTGGCTTCAAGTAGTGGGTAGCTGGCCAACCATTGGAAGATCAGCTAATTAAAAACCACACAGAAAGCCGGGCAGTGGTGGCGCACGCCTTTAATCCCAGCACTTGGGAGGCAGAGGCAGGCGGATCTTTGCGAGTTCGAGGCCAGCCTGGTCTACAAAGTGAGTCCAGGACAGCCAGGGCTACACAGAGAAACCCTGTCTCAAAAAACCAAAAAAAAAAAAAAGAAAAAAAAACAAAAAAAACAAAAACAAAACAAAACAAAAAAAAAACCACACAGAAGAGGAGAGCAGGACCTCTTCTTTCTCCTTCTGTGCTTCGTTTCTTTGAAATGAAAAACAGAGACTAACCCTGATGCTTGTTGCCTCCGAAGACTGGAATTTCCCCATAGTAATCAGACAGCACTTGGGAGGTAGAAATCAGACATCAAATTAAATCTTCAGTAGCACATCTCAGGTGGAATTTCCACCACTTCACTTAACTTTGCCACAAAAGGAAACATTTTGCAGAGGCATTTTTTTTTTTTTTTTTTGAGAAATGCTGAGAATACTCCCCCGACCCTCTACCCCCAAGTTTCTCTGTGTACACACCTTTAATCCCGGCACTTGGGAGGCAGAGGCAGGTGGATCTTTGTGAGTCCGAGGCCAACCTGGTCTACAAAGTGAGTCCAGGACAGCCAGGGATGCACAGAGAAAAAAACCTGTCTCGAAAAACAAAAACAAAACAAAACAAAACAAAAAAGGCTAAATTTTAATTAATTCATTTAAATCAAACATTCTGAATTCCAAATAACTCTCAAACAAAAGTGCCCTTATGTTAGCCATGCATCCAACCCCTGCAGCGAAGGGGCCACACTATGTTTAGGAAAAGATCACACAACAGAAAGACCAAGGAGGAGACCCAGGACCCAGAGGCAAAGACATTTGTCACCTGTACTGAGGAAATCACACTTTGCTTTCTTTGTAGTACTAGAGTCTTTTAAGAAGTTATAGGAGAGCCGGGCGTGGTGGCGCACGCCTTTAGTCCCAGCACTCGGGAGGCAGAGGCAGGTGGATCACTATGAGTTCGAGGCCAGCCTGGTCTACAAAGCAAGTCCAGGACAGCCAGAGATACACAGAGAAACCCTGTCTCAAAAAAACAAAACAAAACAAAAAAAAAGTTATAGGAGAGCTGGGGAGATGGCAAAGTGTTTGTTATGTGATCGTGATGGCCTGAGTTCAATTCCCCAGCACCTACATAAAAGCCACGTATGGGAGTGAGCACTTAAAACCCCACCACTGGGGGAGGTGGATAGAGATGGGCGTACTTTTGGACTCGCTCATGAGCCAGTCTAGCTGAAACAGCAAGTTCCAGGTTCAGCAAGAGACTCAGTCTCAAAAAATAAGGTGGAATGTAATAAAGGAAGACATGTGACATCACCCTCTGGCCTACACACACACACACACACACACACACACACACACACACACACACACACGCACACACGCACGTGCATGCACGCACAAGGTTACAAGAAACTAATTTCTGAGCTGGGCGTGATGGCGCATGCCTTTAATCCCAGCACTTTGGAGGCAGAGGCAGGTGCATCTCTGTGAGTTCGAGGCCAGCCTGGTCTACAAAGCAAGTCCAGGACATCCAGGGCTGTTACACAGAGAAACCCTGTCTCGAAAAACCAAAAAAAAAAAAAAAAAAGAAACTAATTTCTATAGTCACTCATCCTGAATGTTATTTTCAACCAGGTTATGATGATGTTGGCAACGATGCAATGAAACCCATAAATCAAAATAAAGGTAATTATTTAAATATTGTATTATAAACTTTTACAAAAAAAAAAATCACTGGCAGCTGTGTATGGTGGCACAAATCTTTAATTCCTGCACTCAGGAGACAGAGGCAGGTAGATTTCTGTGAGTTCCTAGCTAGAGCTACATCGTGGATAGCAAGACCCTGTCTTAATAAATAAATAAACAAATAAATAAATGAATAAGGGGCCGTGCGTGGTGGCACACGCCTTTAATCCCAGCACTCAGGAGGCAGAGGCAGGCGGATCTTTGCGAGTTCGAGGCCAGCCTGGTCTACAAAGCAAGTCCAGGACAGCCAGGGCTGTTACACAGAGAAACCCTGTCTCGAAAAACCAAAAAAATAAAATAAAATAAAAAATAAATGAATGAATGAATAAATAAATAAATAATAACCACAGAAAAAGACAACTTAAAACCCTGAGGTGGATGGGTAGTTTCCCACCCCTCAGACCCTTAGAGGCCCTGTCTATATCTGCCTAATGGTAAACTATAGCTGGCCAAGTGTTTTCTCCAAAAACAGTATTCCGAATGATAATGTTTCCTAGTCCAAGCAGAAATGAGCAATTAACCTAAGAGTACAACTTCCTGTTGCTCAGAGTGGTGTAGAAGGATGTTTTTCTTGCGTGGCTGAGGTGGAGATTTTTTTTTAATAATTATTTTTATTTTATGTACATTGGTGTTTTGAATGCATGTATGTCTTTGTGAGGGTGTAGGATCCCTTGGAACAGACAGTTGTGGGCTGCCATGTAGGTGCTGGGAATTGAACTTGGGTCCTCTGGAAGAACAGCCAGTGCTCTTAACTGCTGAGCCATCTCTCCAACCCTGAGGTGGAGATTTTTTTTTTTTTTTTTTGGTTTTTCGAGACAGGGTTTTTTTGTGTATCTCTGGCTGTCCTGGACTCGCTTTGTAGACCAGGCTGGCTTCGAACTCACAGAGATCTGCCTGCCTCTGCCTCCCGAGTGCTGGAATTAAAGGCATGCGCCACCACGCCCAGTGAGGTGGAGTTTTTTTTTTTTTTTTTTTTGGTTTTTCGAGACAGGGTTTCTCTGTATAACCCTGGCTGTCCTGGACTCACTTTGTAGACCAGGCTGGCCTCGAACTCACAGAGATCCGCCTGTCTCTGCCTCCTGAGTGCTGGGATTAAAGGCATGTGCCACCACGCCTGGCTGAGGTAGAGATTTTTAAGGGTCAAACACACCCCCCCACCCTCACCCCCACCCCCGCCGCCCAAGACAGAGTTTCTCTGTGTAACAGAGCCCTGGTTATCCTTGACTCACTTTGTAGACCAGGCTGGCCTCAAACTCACAGAGATCCTCCTGCCTCTGCCACCCAAGTGCACCAACCTCGCCCAACCTTAAATCCTCTCTTAAAGGTGTTTTCTATTCCATGCTGCTCTCTTGAGAACTGAAACTCCCAACTTGCTTCTGTGAAGTTTCTTTGGCTACACAATGTGTTTTCACTGCCAACAAGAACCCCTAATTCTGTGGAGTCTTAAAAACAAATCAATGCCAGTCATGAGTCACACACCTGTAATCCTACCACTCTAGAGGCCGAGGCAGGAAGACTGGGCATCCAAGGCTAGCCTTGAACTTGCTGCACAGCAAGTTCCAGGCTCCTCTGGATACATGTGACCCTATCTCAAGAAACTACAATGGTAAGGGCTGGAGAGATGACTCAGGGGCTAAGAGTACCGACTGCTCTGTTAGAGGACCCGGGCTCAGTTCCCATTACAGAGTGGCTCAGAGTCAGATGTAACTGTAGTCCCAGAGGATCTGACACTCTCTTCTGGGTACCAGGCACAAACAACAACAGCATCAGTAATAGCCTGAGTTGAAAACAAAGTGATTTCCTTGATGTCTTCCACAGAGCCTGGCGATTTCGTTACCCTAAATCTTCTTAAAACACTTAGAGGCTGGTGAGCCTGGTCCCACAGCACTCAGCTCCGTTTGTTTCCATGTCCTTTAGACTGGGTGGGAGGGAGTTACAGGGCCCTTCCTGGGCTGTTTCCAAGCCTATTAGCCTGTTGAAGTGTTCCCACACTGTACAAACTGGACCTTGGCTGAGGGGCCATCCGCGTTCACGTAACAGGCGTCAGAGGGGCTACGGGGTCTGCTGCCCAGCCCAGTGTAGGGATGACTGGAATCAAGGTCTCTAGTGTGGTTTGAAGCCTCCAGAGGTGGTGCTGTCTAAACTCATGGTGCCATGATTCCTTTAAACAGACCCCCAGAACGTGGATGTGGAATACACAGAAGTGCAAGTGTCTTCCCATGAGCCTCCCCAAGGTAAGCAGCCTTCACCAAGGGAGCCAGACCCACATTCGGCTCTGGGTTTGAATGTAGATAGCCATCATCATCATCATAATAATAATAATAATGATAGACGGTATATTTTTACTTACTTTGTTGCTGTGACCAATGCCTGTCAAGACCAATTTAAGGGAGGAAGGGTTTATCTTGCTTTACCGTTGGCGGGTGTTATTGTACATGATGTGCCGCACGCTAACCACTCGAACACCAGACTCAGACTGATAGAAGTTTATGGACCGCTGAACAAAGACTCACTGGTCAGAACACAGTCTACATTCGGGAACCAAGACTGTGACCCTGAGCTGTCCTCAGAGTGAGTTTTAAAGGGAAAAATCACAACCAAGGAGGAAGAATCCATTCTATCCCAGGTGTATTGTGCCTAACCAAGCAAGAAGAATCAATTCTACTCCAGGTACATTGTGCCTAAGTAGCTAGACAAAGCATTTTAAGTTGATTGGCTGGGAGTCAGGATAGAGGAAACGGGGTTTTCCAGTTCTCTGCCATTCTGGGAGAAAGGAACATGGCAGGGTATTGTGGTTTTGTTTAAGTAGAACATGCATCATTAATTCAAGCAGAACATCCAAACAAGTATTGAATTGTAAGTAAAAGGCCATTTTTATGTCATGCAGGCAGACCCTGAGAACTTGAACTTAATTTCACCTTATTATCAAAACGGAGACCAAAGACCATATGGCTACAGATATGCTAAAAGAGTAGGCCTCAGCAGAGGGGATGGAGTTCTTCATGGCAGGGAAAGTGTGAAGTGGAAGAAAGTAAGACAGGTTTTTCCAGGGAAAGCAGAGTGGTGGATGCTGGGTCTCAGCTAAATTTGTCCTTTTTTATTTTTATTTCTTTTGGTTTTTCCAGACAGGGTTTCTCTGTGTATCCATGGCTATCCTGGACTCACTCTGAAGACCAGGCTGGCCTCATACTCACAGAGATCCCTCTGCCTCTGCCTCCCTAGCACTGGGGTTAAAGGCGTGCGCCACCACCCCTGGCTGACTAGAGATCTTAATGTGCTTAGATAAATGAGACCTGTGACATCCATGTCATGACTGGACCGACTGGAGGGACAGGGAACATGGAAGGGCTGATGCTCTTGTCTTTTTTATTTTATAGTAAAGTGTTTCACTCATTTTGGTAACCAATAGTGATGAAGGCATAAAAGGTACCAGCCACCATACAAGACACTAAGTCATGAGTGGTCCCTTACTGGTGGAAATATAGTCTAAGTGGGAGCTGGGAGAACTAAAGAACATATAGCATCGGGTGATTGTAAGTGCTGTGAGTGGATAGAGGGGGGTACAAGAAGGTATGAAGGTGGTGCCTTCTTTGGCCTTTTCTGGGCCATGCAAGAGAGCCTCTTTGAGAGCCAGAGAGTAAGCAGGGGCTGAAGGTTGTAAGGAAGACAGCTGCATTCGGGCAGGGGTGGTGAGAAAGACACAGCAAATAGGAAAAGTAGTTTTGTCAGGTCAGATCTAGCTCATGTATTTTGGTCTGAAAGGGGAGGTTGGTGTAGGGGAACATACTCACACTCCATCCCAAAGCTTGGGTGTGTGACACAAGAGGATCGAGAGTTCAAGGCCAGCCCAGGCTACATGAGACCCTGTCTCAAGAGATTCTGAAAGGAGGCTCACGTGTCTGAAGAGACAAAAAGGGCATGGATGAAACTAGGAGGCCCAGGGTGGTGGCTGGAGCCAAGGGGCCCCAAGGATTTCAAAGTCCTATTTAAATGAATGAGGAACTTTTAGAAGGCTTCAGGATGGGAAATGGCTGGTTCTAAGTTCCTTCTTTAAAAAAAAAAAAAAAAAAATCCTTAAGGGCTGCGGAAGTAGCTGAGTGGATAGAGCCCTTATCTCACCAGGGTAAGGCCTGGAGTTTGGGTCTCGGGAACTTACATAAATACTAAGTGGGAGCCGGGCGTTGGTGGCGCACGCCTTTAATCCCAGCACTTGGGAGGCAGAGGTAGGAGGATCTCTGTGATTTCGAGGCCAGCCTGGTCTACAAAGTGACTCTAGGACAGCCAGAGCTGTTATACAGAGAAACCCTGTCTCGAAAAACCAAAAAAAAAAAAAAATACTAAGTGGGCTTGAGGACCCTCCTGTAATTCCAGTATTCCTCAGAAAGTAGACCTGGGCTTCCCAGAGCATGCTGGCTAGCTGGACCAGCTGTGTCAACATTTGGCCTCAATGAAATGTAAAGAAAGATTTTTTAAATTGATAATAGACTTTTTTCTTTCTTTTTTTTTTTTTTTTTCGTTTTTTCGAGACAGGGTTTCTCTGTGTAACCCTGGCTGTCCTGGACTCACTTTGTAGACCAGGCTGGCCTCGAACTCACAAAGATCCACCTGCCTCTGCCTCCCGAGTGCTGGGATTAAAGGTGTGCGCCACCACCGCCCGGCTGATAATAGACTTTTTTCATACACTATATTCTGATCAAGGTTTTTTCCTCTTCCCCCAACTCCTCCCAGATGCTCCCCAGCCTCCCACCCACTCAAATTCACACCCTTTCTTTCTCTCTCTCATTAGAAAATAAGCAGGCATCTAAAAAAAAAAAAGGTAAAATGAAATACAATGCAATACAGTGAACAAACCAGAATAGGACAAAACAAACAAAAGCCAAAGGAAAGTACAAGAAACGCAAACAGAGACACACACAGCCATCCCATAAAGGCACCAAGGTAGAGAGCTATTGAGGAAGATCCCCAGGGTCAACCTCAGACCTCCATACATGTGCACACACAATCCTCCCAACACATGTACCCACATGCATACACACAGCACATACATATATGTATATAAAAACAAAAGCAAACTCAGGACCAGCAAGGGGAACGGCTTGCAGAAGAACAAGAATGTCAATACAGACAGGCACACTATCACCACGTAAAAAATGAAGCAGGAGGGCTGGGGAGATGGCTCAGCAGGTAAGAGCATTGACTGCTCTTCTCAGAGGTCCTGAGTTCAATTCCTAGCAACCACATGGTGGCTCACAACCATCCACAACCGTGATCTGATGATGCCCTCTTCTGGCTGCAGATGTTCATACAGATAAAGCACCCATACATAAAATAAATATATAAATCTTTAAAAAAAAAATGAGGCAGGAACTGGGGCAGGAGGGGGCAAAAAGACAGCAATGGATGGAGTCTAGGGTGTATTTTTGAGACCAATCACAGCCCTTAGAGGCAACAGGGAAGCCAGAATTCCCATGTTTCTTGCTGGAGTAACTGTGTGGATGGCTGTGGTGTTTGAAGAAGAGATCTGGTTTGACTAGGTTAAGTCTGAGATGACACCCAAGAGAAGGAAGCATAGAGGTGGGGGTCAAGGCTGCGATACATGTAGGCTGTTGCTGGTCCAGCCTGGGCTTGGCAACATAGATAACAGCTTTCTTCTTCCTGTGGGGAAGTTAGGGGATGGTTAGCATGAGAGGAGGGCCCACAGAGCTTGGATGGAAAATCCCAGCTTCCCTTCTGCTTTTGACTTCCACACTCTATAGAGCACTCCAATGATGCCAGAGGGCATGAGGGACCAAATCCCTCCTCTGTCTGTGCAGAACATTCTAGAGTTCTCTGTCACTGGGGGCTCTGGTACCTGGCTACTTCCATCCTCCCTCAGAGGTCTGGGTAGAAAGAATTCTGAGGGCTGTGCACACTACCTGGGGGTGCTGGGGCAGGGCTGGGGGGTGGGGTGGGTTATGGAAGCTGAAGAGGAAAGAAGGAAGAAGCATCAATGCCCCTGGGAAAGGCTCTTGGGAGTGTGTCCTTGTATCTTGGTGATCTTTTGCTTTCTTGAGGGTGTGGAGGGACTAGATGGAGGAAGTGTGGCAGTTCCTAGAATAGGGAGGGGCGGAGGCAATTGCCCGGGCTCTGCAGATGTCTTTTGCAGCCAAGGTATAGGTCACATCCCCCAACTTTCACAAGTTGCTGGGTGCCCAGCCAGCAGGGGTCTGGGGAAGATTACAGAATAAAGGTCATTTGGGTGGCAAGGGGGAACTTCGGAGGAAACAAGTTGTGTTTATTTGTCCCAGCCTCCTCCTTGTTGCAGAAGAGCAGTGAGGAACTCAGGCCCTGGTGCTGGCCCCTTGTTATCTCCCAAGTATCCATGAGGGTGTTACTGGGTGAAGAAAGAATGGCTTTGTGGGTTCAAGGCCAATGATGACTGAACATGAACTGGTGCCACCAGCCTGGTCTCCGCTTCTCAGGGTCTCCCATCGTTCATGGTTGGAGGAGGCCACAAGGATCGAGGCCAGCTCTAACTCTGGCTGGCAGCTAACCAAGTGATCACTGAGGATGGAGGAGGGCGGAAAGGAACTGGTTAGATCCCAGTTTGCTGTCTGTTTGCTCTGAGGCTAATTGCTGGGAAAACCCCATGACGTTGAAGCCATCTCTTTCTCTGTTAGCACAGAGAAAAACAGAAACCAAAATAGAGACTCATCAGGAAACGCCTCTGACAGCAGAGACAAACAGCCTGCTGGCCTGGGTTAGTCATTAGCAGGCAGCTGCTGCCAGGGGGACATAGGAGGGGGAAGGGCAGTGAGCAGCTGCACCCTGACCCCCTTACTGAGCTGGGCAGAACCAGGGGCAGCTGTAGACCATGTGTAGCCACTCCTGCTATCCTGATTGACCTGAGGTAGGAACAGACTGAAGCCACTGAGGTCCAGAGAGTATTACAGCGTTGCCAAGGAAACCAGAGAGGTCTTCTAGACACCCCCACATGCTTGGGACCATGGAGTTTACAAGATGTCTAGACTACCCCCACCCAAGTTTGGCTGCCCAGTCCATCCACCCCAGCCCCAGTTCATCCCCTTCCTGCCCTAGCTCCATAGTGGGATAGGAGAGGGGAAGAGCTAGCCATGCTTCTCATGGACAATATCTTATAGCAGTTATTGCAGTGTTATTTTTAGCTGCACGTGTGTATGTATGTATTTGTGTGGGTGCATGTGTGTGTGTGCATGCGGATATGGTGGGGTACACATGTCCCTGAGCACATGCAGAGGACAAAGAGGATCTCAGGTGTCATACTCTATCACTCCCCACTTTATTCCTTTGAGGCAGAGTCTCCCACAGATCCTGGATCTAGGCTAGCAGCCAGCAAGCCCTAGCATCCTCTTGTCTCTGCGCCTAACATTGCTGGGGTTACAGGCACCTACGGCTGTGCCCCAGAGTTTTTGGAGTGCTGGGGATTCGAACTTGGGTTCTTATGTTTGTACAGCAAGTGAGTGATTTCATCCGCTGAGCCATCTCCCCAGCCCTGTGGTATTTGCTTGTTGTTTGTTTGCTTGCACTGGGGCTTGAACCCAAGTCCCTGTATATACTCAGCGAGTGCTGGACCACTGAGCCACATCTTCAGCTTGTTCTTGTTAACACCCTTTGCACATCTGTCTTCCCTGAAGCCTAGAGTAGCTGAAGGCTAGACTAGATCCACATTTTCCTCTTCAGTGATTCAGGCCACATAAGAGGTGTGTACAGTCCTGCTGAATGAGTCTCTTGGGTATGTAGAAGACCCCACCGCAGGTTTGGTGACCCTGGAGTCTCCATCTCTGCTTCCAGAATTGGAATGTAGAAGGTTGCGTGGGCTTCTCTGCTGTTTCTCTCCAGTTTTCTTGGGCAGATGTCCTTGCACTGGGGCACTGGGACCTCAGCCACTCTAATGAACTCCCAACTCCTGCCTTGGGGAGTCACTTTAATTCCTTCTGCAATGCCTTCATCACTCTGGATGTCCCAGGTTCTCCTGTGGGGATGGGGACTACTCCTGGGCTTTCTCTGGCTTACAGACTTGTACCACCACCAACATCCAGTGTCTAATGAAGACCCTGGACTTGAGTGCTCCAGCCTATCTCCCTCCTCCAGCAGTGTGCTCTTTATCATATAGACAGGAGATCTCAGGAAGGAGCCGGGTGTGCCTAGACATTCTGAAGTTCAAGGGTCTTTGTCAGAGATGTTTTCAGGGTATGGAGTAGTAGTGCCTTCACTGTCACCGCAAACAGTGTTAGGTACCCCGGAGAACTATGCAAAGCCTGAGAGGGAGGGGGCGGGGCGTAAGCTTGGGCTTTACTCTAGAGCTTCAGATCCACCAGGGAAGACAGGTGTGGGAACAAAGAAAGTCAACAAGCTTTGCTTAAATGGTACCAAACTGCTGTGAGATCACAAGACCATGTAACTGCTCAGGGCACAGAGGGAAGTGAGAATGCAAGTGTATGTGAAGGGGAGGGGACATATGCATATGGCCAGCTGTGGAGGTGATATTTGTCCTGCAGGTGATATTCATCTTGGAGCAGGAAGGACAGTGTGGGCAATGGAAGTGCTCCAGGTCCAGAGGAAGGAAGAGGTCACTGTAGGAGTGGCCTCACAGGACAGTGAGAAGAAGGTATCTTTGCTGTAGTCAGAATCCATGAGGTGCTGGAGGCATCTGCAAAAAGGAGAGCATGCCCACGTGACACTGTGGTGGCAGGACATCCCCACCTATCTGGGAGAGATAGGCAGAGGAGGGGCCTAGCCCCTACCCATCCAGCTTCTGTAAGACTTTGTGGTCTCTCCCGCAGGTGACAGAAATGTCCTCAGGTTTTGTCTTGCTTCCTCAGGATCTCTTGTGCGCATTACATGGCTGTGTGAGTGAATCTGGATACTGTATAAAGTGTGTACATGAGATACATGGCTGTATGTATAGCGTGTGCTTGCTCTGTGTGTGTGCACACAGCACCTGTGTATGAACATCCTTGAACGTATTTCAATATGAAATAAACAGGTCACGTTGTCTTCTGTTCTGAAGGCTCTAGCCCAGAGAATTATGACCCTGGCTACAGGTTTAAAACCATGCAGTACTCTAAAAACACCAGTGCACCTTAGGTGTAATGGAACAGGTCTGTAATCCCAGTACTAGGGAGGTGAAGGCAGGAGGATCAGGAATTCAAGGCCATCCTACATTAGTTCAATGCAAGGCCAATTTACACTGCAAAGTTCAAGGCCAGCCTGGGCTACACAAAACTGTCTCAGACAAATAAAAGGATAAAACAAGGCAAAACAACAACAAACAAAAAACCACTGCCAGTGGGAGGCAGAGGCAGGTGGATCTTTGTGAGTTCGAGGCCAGCCTGGTCTACAAAGTGAGTCCAGGACAGCCAAGGATACACAGAGAAACCCTGTCTCGAAAAACCAAAAAAAAAAAAAAAAAAAAAACACTGCCAGGACAGGCCCCAGAGTGCTTCACTTAGGATCTGTAGTGAGCCTAGATGTTGGCACCAAAGGCGACCAGCCCAGCCGGCTCTATCTGCAAGTGGCCGTTGTCCCAACTGATCTACACATGGCAGCTGCTGGTGCCAGGCTCCGACCCCGACCCCAGGATCCAATTCTGGTTCCTGGGATCCAGCCTCTCGGATGTTTGTGAGGCTGTACATACACTCACACAGAGTAGGCACACACTATACATACATACATCCTACCCTAGCCCTGGGAGGAAAGGCCTGGAGAGCAGCTGGCACAGGGTCTCTGGCAGGAGAAGAAGGATGAGGTCACCAGGCTAGGGACTTTGAATCTGAACAGAGTCCCCCTTCTTTGTTCCTCAGGTCCAAGATTTCTCTCTGCAGCCGGCCTGTTTACACAGTGGCCTGTTAACCTTGTACTTTGAGTCTCACGGAGCCTCTGGTTAAGTCGGGATCTTCTGAAGTTGAGGGATGACATGTTCTGTGATGATTCTGACAGGGGCAGTGTTGGGTGGCCTGGGGCTCAGAGGCAGCTACTGACCTGTACCTGGTCCCTTTTCCAGCTCTGGCAACAAGAGCCACAGAGACGGTGTACAGTGAGATCCGGAAGGCCGACCCTAGTGAGTGAGGGGCCCCTGATTCTCCGAGTGGGAGGGTCCATGCTAGAATCACTGATGGGGTCTTGAGAGTGGGCAGGGGGGAAAAGCCCAGAAGAATATAAACTCTTTTTTTTTTCTTATCTTTTTTCTTTCGGCTTTTAGGGACAAGGTTTCTCTGTATAGCCCTGGCTGCCTGAACTCACTCTGTAGACCAGGCTGGCCTCGAACTCAGAGATCCGCCTGCCTCTGCCTCCCAAGTGCTGTGATTAAAGGCATGCGCCACCAACGCCCAGCAGAGTATCAACTCTTCTATATATTAGGGTCTGACTCTTTTCCTCCTACCACCCTTAAGAATACAGAGGCGGACAGTGTAAGACTCTTGCCTAAGATCACGAAAGCGTGCCTGTAAGCACCAATGGTCTCTGAGTTGCACTGTCTTTGGGGGGGGGCAGTATAGTTTTTTCCCCTATACTTCTGGGTTCCTGCCTGAGGCCTTGCAAATGAGACAGACCAACAAAGGATAAGCAAACTGGGTTGATTAACATGCACAAAAAATTTTCAGTAAGGAGTGACTCAAAAAGGAGATTAGAGGGCGGGGGTTTATGCAACTGCTTAACAGTAATAAACAGAAAGGACAAGTTACTGAACATGGTGGTACACACCTTTAACCCCAGCACAGGGGAGGTAGAGGCTGGAAAATCAAGTCTTGGTCACCATTGCCTATATATGAAGTTCAAGAATAGCCTGGCTACATGAGACCTGTCTCTAAAAGATGGAGGGAAGGAGAGAGAGAGAAAGAATGAGGGGCTGGAGAGACCACCGAGCAGTTAAGAACACTGATTGCTCTTGTAAAAGATGGGGTTTGGTTCGCAGTACCTACATTGTGGCTCATGGCCATTCGTAACTTCAGGTCCAAGGAACCTGACACCCTCTCTGTCTCCAGAGGCTCCAGGAATACACACAGCCACATACATATACACACAGGCAAAACACCTATACACATAAAGTAAAAATAATAGTAGTAAACTTAAATTTAAAAAGGAAAAGAGATACACAGACAAGAAAAATGAAACAGCTTTAACCTTCCAAGGAAAGCAGACTACTTTCTCCAGTGTTCATCTGTCTTGGTTTGGGTTCCAGTCATTACCAGATCCACTGGAGGATCCAGCTCTACCTACTGTAGAAGTTAAAATCAGCACCCTGTGTGACTGGGGTGGACCTGGGTGACCCTGGCCAAGTCATGGAACAGCCCAAGACTTTCATAACTGTCTTAGTTAGGATTTCTATTGCTGGGATAAAACATTATGACTAAAAGCAACTTGGGTGGGGGAGGGTTTATTTAGCTCATATTTCCACATTGTAGTCCATCACTGAGGGAAGTTGGGACAAGAACCTGGAGGCAAGAGCTAATAATACAGAGGCCATGAAGGGATGCTGCTTACTGGCTTTCTCCTCATGGCTCGCTCAGCCTGCTTTCTTTTCTTTTTGTTTTATTTTGTTTTAAGACAGGGTTTCTCTGTGTATCCTTGGTTGTCCTGGGCTCACTCTGTAGACCAAGTTGGCCTTGAACTCACAGAGATCCACCTGCCTCTGCCTCCCAAGTGTTGGGATTAAAGAAGTGTGCCACCAGGCCGGGCGGTGGTGGCGCACGCCTTTAATCCCAGCACTTGGGAGGCAGAGGCAGGCGGATCTCTGTGAGTTCGAGGCCAGCCTGGTCTACAAAGCGAGTCCAGGACAGCCAGAGATATTCAGAGAAACCCTGTCTCGAAAAACCAAAAAAAAAAAAAAAAAGAAGTGTGCCACCATGCCCGGTTCAGCCCACTTTCTTATAGAACCTGAAGCCCAGGGCTCTGTAAGAATCTGCCTAGGGTTGACACCACCCACAGTGGGCTGAGCCGCCCACATCAATCATCAATCAAGAAAATGCTTGCCTGTAGGCAGTCTGATGGAGTCATTTTCAAAGCTGAGAGTCCCTGTTCCCAAATGACTCTTGCTTGTGCTGCGTTGACATGCAACTTAATCAACATGGTCGGTTACCTCCTCTGTGAAATGAGGGGATGGACTAGATTCTAGGGTTCCTAGATTTGTTAAAACTCAGATTGCCTGATCCACTCCCAGCCCTGAATGTCTGAGTCTATCAGGAGAACACATTTCTATGCATGCTGTTAGCCCAGGCTGACCTGGGGACTCCCCTTTGAGAGTTAGTCTGTGGGTGCTGTAATTGTGTCACAGGTGCCCTGCTCCTAGGGTCTCTCTGACTCCCCAGGCATCATGGATTGATCAGCCAGAGATGGCTGTGAGAGAAAATCCAGAAATACAGTGTGTGCACGGAGAGGTGACAAGGAAGTAAAGCGGGATGTGGCTGGGTGCAGGGCTTGTCTTAGCGGAGATTTCCCTCTCACACTCCTTGCGTCTTCCAGCCAGTGTCTCTCTAGTGTAGGTTGTTTTGGGAAATGGCTCATAGGGCGTAGTTTTGGCTCTTACACCCCTTTTCCCCTGAGAGATTCAAAGGAAGGCCACTCCCCTAGATAAGCAGAGGGGCATGGGCAGTACTGCCCTCCAAGGAGCAGCTCAGCAAAGGGGCCCTTGGAGAGATTGGGGGGCGGGATCAGGAAAAGGCAGGAGGGAGCTTGCCGGAGATGCGTGCTGTTTGCGATCTTAGCTTTTAACTCTAAGCTCACCTTTTCTTATATTATAAAATGTACATAAGATTTAATATGTTAACCATTTTCAAATATCCAGGTGGCTAATTTAGTTTCTGTAAATCCTTTCACACTGTTGGGCAGCCATTGTACCCATGGTCCAGCTCCAGAATCGTCCCATCTTTCCAGTTTCTTTCTTTTTTTCAAGACAGGGTTTCTCTGTGTAGCAGCTCTGGCTGTCCTGGACTCACTTTGTAGACCAGGCTGGCCTTGAACTCACAGAGATCTGCCTGCCTCTACCTCCCAAGTGCTGGGATTAAAGGCGTGCGCCACCACACCCGGCTACAGTCAGTGTTCTTAACCACTGAGCGGCCTCTACAGCCCCTTTATGTTTTCTTTTATATTACTTGCCTGAGGTTGGAATTTACATGCCTCAGTCAGTAGTTCTAGTTAGGGTTTATGAATGAATTTCCTTACCAGAAGAGGGAAAAGTCTCATCTTTGTGCAGTAGTGAACTGTACGGGGAAGTAGGCCAGGCCTAAGCTCGGTACATTTCTGTCAGTCACATAACTAGGACACTTTTACTCTGGACTCCGATAACCTCAGACATCATGCAGGATAATCTGTGATACACCTGAGGTCTGTGGGGTGTGTTTTATGATGGTGGCCTGTGGTGCTGGAGACGTGGCCCCCAGGGCCTCAGGCATGCCAGCTAGATGGTCTTTCACTGAGTTACCAACCCTGCAGACATTCTCCTTGCTACAGCTTGGTGCAGAGAGAGCAGCGCTGATGGATCTGGTGGGTGGAAGCCAGGGATGCTGTCAAACATCTCACGTCAGTCTCTTCTGAGAGTTTCTGGCCCAGAATGGAGTCAGCCAGGCCAACTGGAGAAGCCCTGCCTTAGAGGAAGTCACCTTCTGTGCCCGTCAACCCAGAGAGCTCCCTCAGACACCAGCTCTTGCTTTCCCTGTGTCCACCTCGGCAGCTAACCAGGGCACTTTCCACCCAGACTTCCTCCACTCCTGCTTTCTCTTTGCCTGGGATTCCAGCTTTTAGGATCTTTCCTTTTCATCTTCTTTTCCCCATCTCCACCCCATCCCCCTTTTTTCCTTTTCTTTAAGACAGGTTCAAATTAACCTTCTACTCATAGTCCTCCTGTTGTAGCCTCTCAAGCCGTGGGATTACAGCTGTGAGCCGCCCCCCCCCCCCAACCAGCTCAGGATGTCTGCATCAGGGAAGCAAAACTCCCTAGTCTTTCCCACATGTTGCCTCCCACTCCATACCGAGAGTGATGGGGCTGTAGCCATGACAAAAAGAGTCACCAAGAAAGAACCAAATCTGAGCATCATGGCCCTTGAGAGGTCGAGGCAGGAGGATTGCTGCAAGCTTGAGGCCAGACTGGGCCAGGGTAAGACCCTGTATCAATTTAAATTAGGGAAGGGATGTCTCTGGGTGAGAAGCCACCATATATGAGGGTGGGGCACTGAGTTTCCTGGGCTTCCTCTTGACCTTCCAAGCTTCTAGAACTCTGAGCAATAGATTTCTGTTGTTTCTACATTAAAAAAGGAAAAAAATAGGAAAAAAGGGGGGGCCTCCTGGCTAAGTCCCCTCTGAAGGGAGAGAAGACCACTTGAAAGTTTGCTCCCACCCATCCTGTATGGCGTAAAGCCAGCCGGACCAGCAGGTACCGCCAGGGTGGCACTTCCTCCCTGAGCTTGCAAGATGAGAAGGAAAAAAAAAAAAAAACCTTATGCCACACCTACCCATGTGACATTAACCCACCAAAGAAACAAAATCTTCAAGTTGGCACGGACCTGCCTTCCCATCAGTATTGCTGCAAATACACAGAGTTTTAGCATTTCACGTTTTGTGTCTGATTCCAGAGAACACAGGCTGAGCGAGAGAAACCAGAGCACGGGGCTCTTTTCTCCCTGTGTAGACCTGGGCCAGGAGGTGCTGTCTTGGCCTCCCTCAATGTATGGAGGTTGACACAAGGACTGCTTTGTGCCTCAGTTGACTTATACTCACAGGAGACCAACTGCCTTTAGCCCAGCTAGGGTAGAAGAGGGGCCCTTTAGGAACAGTTATTATAATTCCCTCTAATGAGAAACAATGGAATATTATAAGGCAGGGTTTGAAAGGGGTGGTAGACTTGGGGAAAGCAGGTTTTTGTTTGTTTTTTGTTTTGAGACAGAGTCTGAAACTCTTGGTAATCCTCCTGCTTCACATCCAGGCGCTACAGGCCTGTGCTGCCACACCAGTTTCTATGATACTAGAGGTCAAACCCAGGGCACTGTGATTTCTAGGCAAGCACTTCACCAGCTGGGCTATACCCTCATCCTTGGTTTTCTCATGATGACCTTTACTATCTGTAAGAGCAGCCACCAACTCCCTCCAGCCCCCACCCCCAGCACCACATGATACCCTTTTCCCAGAGAGCCGATGAGGTCTCCGTTGCTGCTGTCTTCACAAGCCCGGAGCACTCAGTGGGCTGTCTGGAGAATCAGGTCCCAACACAGTTTCTAGGACAAGCAGAGGGCCTGGTCCTATGTAGAGGGAGATCATTCCCCTCCCTTCCATCTTGTGGTGAAGCGCACCTCCCACTAATTCAGGCAATGATACAGTCCTTAGCTTTCTCACTCTCTCCACTTGAGGCTTTTGGCAAATGCCGTGTGCACACCAGTGGCCTGTCTGGCAGGGCAGCCAGGCACTGCATTCGGACAAAAGGGTGAGTCAAGATGAGCCTTAGCTAGGAAAAGGAAATTGCTGGCCCCGCCCTCGCGCGTTTGGCCACGGATGCCAAGAGCCTGAGCTATGTTGCCTCTTGGTCCTCCAGCCTTGCTCTAGGGAATGGGCAGACAAAATAGAATCAGCTGTAGGAATAGCTTTGCTGCTAAAGAGGATATTGGCAACATTATTTATTTAAAGCAGCAGGAACCTGGATAGAGCCTCTTTTCTTTTAAATTTAGTTTATGTGTATGGGTGTTCTGTATGAATGTCCATATACCTTGTGTGTGCCTTGTGCCCAGGGAGGACAGAAGAAAGTGTTGAATGCCTTGAGTCTGAGGGTATAGACGGCTGTGAGCCGCCATGTAGGTGCTGGAGATCGAACCCAGGTCTTCTGGAAGGCAGCCAGTGTTCTTAACCACTGAGCCATCTCTGCAGCCCCTGAATCTAACATTTAAAAATAAGGAGCTGGTTACGAAATCAGTTGTCAAGCCACTTAGCTTGATGTAGCTACTTGGACAATTGTGTTTGAGAAGGTACTTGAAAGTTCTTATAAAGCCACACTACAAGAAAGGATAGGGAAGAATATGTCATGGGCCTTGTCATCATAACTTTCTTGACCCTCCCCCAATAGTCTACCCAGAACACTGCTAGGGGCAGACTAGGGAGGCCAACAGTGTGTGGAGGATAGGAGCAGAAATCACTTTATTTGCGCCTTCTTAATTTCCTGTTATTTTTTATTTTTCTCTACTTACTTAAAAAAAAAAAAAAAAAACGCCGGGCGTGGTGGTGCACGCCTTTAATCCCAGCACTTGGGAGGCAGAGGCAGGCGGATCTCTGTGAGTTCAAGGCCAGCCTGGTCTACAAAGCAAGTCCAGGACAGCCAGGGCTGTTACACAGAGAAACCCTGTCTCGAAAAACCAAAAAAAAAAAAAAAAAACAAAAAATTTTAAATGCCAAATGAGAACTCCAGCATGGTGCTACACCCCTTTAATCCTAGCACTCCAGAGTCAGAGGCAGGTGGATTTCTGTGAGTTTGAGGACAGCCTGGTCTACAAAGTGAGTCCAGGACAGACAGGATTATTATACAGAGAAATCCTGTCTCAAAAAACCAAAAGAAAGCCGGGCGGTGGTGGCACATGCCTTTAATCCCAGCACTCGGGAGGTAGAGGCAGGCGGATCTCTGTGAGTTCGAGGCCAGCCTGGTCTACAAAGTGAGTCCAGGACAGCCAGGGCTGTTATACAGAGAAACCCTGTCTGAAAAACCAAAAAAAAAAAAAAGGAAAAAGAAAAAGAGCCTTTTATTGGACTAAAAGGGGGAGTTGTTAGGGAAAAAGATATAATTCCAGGGACTCTCTGTGCCTATCACATGGCCTAGAAGATCCCCAGAAGTTTGTGTAGGGATAAAAGACCATCAGGCCATGGCCTGGGACCTTCTCCTGCACTAGCATCCCCTCCCTCCTTCCTGGTGCAATTCTAGCAACAGCTCTGGTGTGAAGCGGCCCTAGACCCTGCAGGCTCACCACTGTGCTGTCTTTGTTTTGCAGATTTCATGGAAAACAGATACTCTGTAAGTACACACTCCATATACATCATGTTAAAAAAAAAAAAAATGCTCCTCCTAGGAGCCTGGCAGTAGCTCATGCATGAATTGCCATGCTGGGGATGGTTGTGAAAGTTTGAGGCCATCCGAGACCACAGAATGATTTTTTTCAGGATGTCTGGGACTGCAGAGTGTGACTGGGTTTTGTCACTGTTGTAGTGTTCTACAGAGCAGTGAACTATTTCCCAATTGGCCCAGGGTCTGCTTTCCACTAATTCTCCCTGCCACCTCGTTCTAACCTGGCCTCCTCTAACAGTCCAAGCCAGCTCCAGTATCGATCCTTTCTTCCTGTTTACACCATTACAGCTCAGCCTATTTAGGGAGAGGGACCCTGGAAATCCTCCCACGTGTTGGGTGGGATTTGTTGTGCCCTTTTAATAAGAAAGGGCATAGTGACTGATGCACACTTCAGAAAGGCGCTTGACTTCAAGGCCAGTTTGGGCTACCTACTAAGTCCCTGATGACAGAGGGAGATGGAGGAAGAGAAGGGAGAAAGAGAGGAGGGGCTAGGGAGATAGCTCAGTTAATAAAGTACTTATAGAAGAAGCTGAGTTTAATCCTAGAACCAAAAGTGAAAATTTCAGGTATAGCAGCACACACCTGGAACTCCAGACCTGGGGAGGTGAAGACAAGGTGGATTCCCTAGAGTTTGCTGACCAAACCATCTAGTCTACCTTGTGAGCTTCAGGCCAATGAGAGATCCTGTTGAAAGAAAGGAAGAAAGAAAAAAAAGAAAAAGATGAACAGTTCTTTTTTGTTTTATTTTGTTGGTTTTTCGAGACAGGAGTTCTCTGTGTAACAGAGCCTGACTGTCCTGGACTCGCTTTGTAGACCAGGCTGGCCTCGAACTCACAGAGATCCGCCTGCCTCTGCCTCCCGAGTGCTGAGGTCGTGTGCCACCACCGCCCGGAGAGATGAACAGTTCTTAAGGGATGACCTCTGAGATTGACCTCTGGCCTCTGTATGCACCTGCACACACTCATGTAGGAGCATGCATACACACACACACACACACACGTACGCACACAGAGGAGCACACACACAATGAAGGCAGGAGGGAGGGAGAGGAGTTCAACCCATGTACAGAACCCACTGCCTTCCAGTTCCCAGCCTATCTGTGAGCACCCAGCAGCACAGGGGTTAACAGGGGAGCTATTATCTTCAAAATTGAGGAACTGGACTCTTAACTGGTCTTTTAGGTCTGGGAGAAACTTCCAGCAAGACTTCTGCAGCCTTCAGTGGGCCCCTAGCTTCCTTTGTTTTGCTGGATCTGAATTCTTGTTACATAGAGCTCATTATGCTCTTGACAGACAGGAAGGCGCTGACATGCTTTGTACGGAGGAAGGCCGTCCGATTAAGGAGAAGAGGAATGAAATGAACAGCTTTTTCTAGCCTGCACCCACCTAGGCTTCTGAAAGCACTGTTGTATTATTATTATTATTTTTTTTTTTTTGGTTTTTCGAGACAGGGTTTCTCTGAATATCTCTGGCTGTCCTGGACTCACTTTGTAGACCAGGCTGGCCTCGAACTCACAAAGATCCGCCTGCCTCTGCCTCCCAAGTGCTGGGATTAAAGGCGTGCGCCACCACCGCCCGGCTGAAAGCACTGTTGTATCGGAAGGGGGGTGGTGGCACACACCTTTAGATCTCTGCGAGTTCAAGCCACCCTGGTCTACAGCTGGAACCCTGAGTTCCAGCATAGTCAGGGCTCTGTGACACAGAGAAACCCTGTCTCAGGGGGGAAAAAAGTGACAAGTGACATGACTGTTCTGCAGGAATGACAACTAGTGTGGGACCCTGATAAAAGCCAGGTCTCTGGCTGTTCACATTGCTGCATGTATGTGTGACCACTCAAGGCAGGGCTGCAGGCCAGCAGTCTGTGCTCTGCTGAACCATTTTATTTACTTTGTCTTCCACCCAAAGGGTCTCTCTGGACAAAGGCTCTGAACTCCAGGCCAGTGGACAAATGGCTTTCTCTCAGCCCCAGAAGTCTACTCTGCTCTGGGGGTGCTCTGAATGCCCAGGCTAGTCCTAACCCCAAAACAATAAAGGCACTTGGCGGGAACTCAGGGGTTCCCAGCCGTTGAGACATGAATTTTGAATCTTGAAGCAAATAGGTTTTGTTTATGAGAGAAGCAGGCAGTTTCTCTAAGAACCAGCCATGTGGGTCAGAAGAAAATTAGCTGAATTGCCCAGCAGGGAAATGGGCGGGGCTTCCTTCCTGAAATCAAACCTGGCAATCGTTCCTGTCTTGTTTAATGGCCTTGCTTCTGAAAACATATTGGAGGAAATATCTGGACAATGAGACAGCCACTTAGCAAGCTACTGAGTTGGTATTGTTTGACTGGTTTCAATGGCCCCTTCTGACTTCATTTTTCCTCTGCCATTTTGCCTTGTTTATAAATTGTGTTTGTGGCCCACGCAGACAGATAACATGGAAGAGAACACCCTGTACTTGAAGTCGAATCTGGACCCGAGAAGGTCTCTGGATTGTGGGAAGAACCCTGACTCTTAGAGGCTGGGAATGAGACAATGCCAGTGGTCCTCATCCCCAGGGCTAACAGAGAGCCGGGCTGTGTTAGGACCTGCTCAGGAGTGAGGCTTGGCTTGCCGGAGAATGTGGTTTCAGTCTTCCGGGGACCTCCTCAAACCCAAGCAGCCCTGCCTATAAAGTAGAGATGGTGGTGGTGATAGTGATGATGGTGATGATGATGGTGATACTGACAGTGACATGAACCATTACATCCGTCTACTGGGATTTTCTTTCTTTTTTTTTTTTTGGTTTTTCGAGACAGGGTTTCTCTGTTTATCCTTGGCTGTCCTGGACTCACTTTGTAGACCAGGCTGGCCTTGAACTCACAAAGATTCGCCAGCCTCTGCCTCCCAAGTGCTGGGATTAAAGGCGTGCGCCACCACCGCCCAGCTGGGATTTTCTTAAGGGTTGAATTAGACACATTGCAAACCCCAAGTCATCACAGAAAAGTCATTACCTTCTTCTTTTTTTTTTTGGTTTTTCGAGACATGGTTTCTCTGTGTAGCCCTGGCTGTCCTGGACTCACTCTGTAGACCAGGCTGGCCTTGAACTCACAGGGATCTCCCGACTGCCGGGACTAAAGGCGTGCGCCACCACGCCTGGCCATTACCTTCTTTTTAAAGATCTTTTCCTCAAGCACTCTGGCAACAGTGGATGTAGTTAAGAGATTTACTTTATTTGACTCTGAAATGCCCCCCCACACACACACACACAGGGGAAACACACTCAAAGCCTAGGACTCAACCAAAGCCAAAGTTTGACATAGGCATAGGAGGCCAACATTGAAACTTGTTTGAATTATACAAACTAGTTGCTTAGTCTGTATGTAAGGTTCTGTTTTCTCATTGGTCATCATTTTAAAATTTTTCATGTGTGTGTGTGGGTGTGTGTGAATGCAGATGTACACATGATACAATCAATATAACTTTCTGATAGTCCATTCCCTCCTCCTGTGGGTTTTAGGGATAGAACTTAAGTAAATAATCAGGCTTGTGCACCAGGCACTCTGACCTGCTGAGCCATCTTGCCCAGCCTCATTTCCACATCTGTAAGCTGGGTGACTTCTCACTTAGATTGCTCATGCGGGGTACTCTCTAGAAGTGGGAATTAGGGATGGGGGGGTGGAGTCAGTAGGGCCTTTGGGGTTACTCAGCACCACATTCTGAGCAGAGGCAGGGCGGTTCCATTGCAGACCACCGTGGGTGGCTGACCGCTGCCAAGTTCAGCCCTCACTGTGAGTGTGTTAACCTTTTCAGCAAAGTTCCTAGGGCCCTGCTGGTGGCCCAGCCCTTCCTGTCTGCCAACTTGGGCCTGCAGCTTTACAGTGTGCTGTTTGCCTCAAGAGAGGGAGACCAGAGGTGTCTAGGGAGAGACTTGGTCTGGGGCCTGCTGAAAGGCTAGATAAAAGGATCACATCTCCCTTCTCTGGGAGAGTGGAGGAAATGACAGGCGGCCCCTGCCAACACTGGCAAGCCTCCAGCCCTCTGGGGCCACAGAGCTTTCTTGGACCGTTTGTTCAGTTCTGTCCTGGCAAAGGAGGAGCCAGAGCCTTGGCCTTTCACTTGGGTCTCTCAGGTCTGCATCCTGTTCCAAGAGCCCCAGACCCAGCAAAGCAAAATGGAGATTGTCTCAGACTCCCCTTCAGGAAGCCAGCCAGACTGGCCATTAGGTTCCCCAAGATGCCAGGCAACTTTACATCTTCTTTTGTTTCCACCTCTATGAAGTCTACTTGCAGCAAGATGTCTTATGTCCACAGAGGGTTTGGAACAGTGGACCCTGATATCCCCTGTTCCTTGGGGGCTCTCCCTGCTCAGAGCTCTCTGCTCCAGCATCTCCCAGCCCCTTTGCCCTGCAAATTTCTTTCCGTTTTGCAAAATCTTCAAAGTCAATTCAAGTCACTTCTGTGATCCACTCTCGGCTCAGTACACGGGGTCCTCAGTTCAAGTCACTTCTGTGATCCACAGTACACAGGTCCTCACTGCCTCCTGTCTATGTCACAGCAACGCTGTTGATAAGTAATTGATAAAGGGAAGGGGGATGACTCATCGAGTAACCACATGCATGGAAAGTGCAAGGACCTGAATTCAGTCCCACAATCAACGTAGAAGTCAGGCATCGGTAGCCCCGGCACTCCTTTGTAGAGATGGGATGTGGGGAACCCCTAGAAGCTCTTGGGCCAGGTAGCAACAGTAAAAAAAGAGATCTTGTCTTGCTGGGCGTGATGGTGCAAGCCTTTGATCCCAGCACTTGGGAGGCCGAGGTAGGCGGATCTCTGTGAGTTCAAGGCCAGCCTGGTCTGCAAAGTGAGTCCAGGACAGCCGGAGATACACAAGAGAAACCCTGTCTCAAGAAAAACAAAAGAAAAAAGAGATCTTGTGTCAAACAAAGTGGAAGAAGAGAACACCTGAGGCTGTCCTCTGTCCTACACATGAACCCCAGAGAACACACATGTTCACATGCATACAACTGAATATACACACATTGACCACACACACAAATAAAAACAAAATCATTGGTGGAATACGAAATCCTTGGGGAAGTGTCTGTCCTCTTCAGCATACAGTGCTGGGTCTGGTAGGGATTCAGGAACCAGGAGGTGGGTGGACGACACAAGTTACCATTTGGAGCTATGTTTTTTGTTTTTGTTTTTTTCTTTCGAGACAGGGTTTCTCTGTGTAGCAGCTCTGGCTGTCCTGGACTCACTTTGTAGACCAGGCTGGCCTCGAACTCACAAAGATCCGCCTGCCTCTGCCTCCCAAGTGCTGGGATTAAAGGCGTGCGCCACCACCGACCGGCTGGAGCTATGTTATTTTGAGGTAGGTCTTACATAAAGACAGCCCAGGTTAGCCTGGAGCTGTCTGCACAGCTGATGATAATCTTGAACTCTTGATACCCCTGAAATCACGGTGATAAGCATTTGTCACCATGCCTTCATTTTTTTAATACAGTAAAACATATACAACCTGCCGGGCGTGGTGGTGCACGCCTTTAATCCCAGCACTTGGGAGGCAGAAGCAGGCTGATCTCTGTGAGTTCAAGGCCAGCCTGGTCTACAAAGTGAGTCCAGGACAGCCAGAGCTGTTATACAGAGAAACCCTGTCTCGAAAAACCAAAAAAAAGTGAATTTGGTTGCGATTCATATCGTGTGTAACTTTCACCACATGGCTCTCCAGATTTTTTTTTCCTTAAATTCTTATTATGTGTGTGTTTGTGCATGTACACAGGCACTCGGACATACAATAGTCAGAGGACAAACTTTGGGAGCTGGTTCCTTCCTTCAACCCTCTGGATCTTGGGATTGAACTTTTATCAGGTTTGGCAGCGAGCAC
The DNA here is from genome assembly GCA_907164525.1 of Lophiomys imhausi. Classification (NCBI taxonomy): domain Eukaryota; kingdom Metazoa; phylum Chordata; class Mammalia; order Rodentia; family Muridae; genus Lophiomys; species Lophiomys imhausi. The sequence continues at coordinate 33,131 of CAJQZJ010035090.1, read as the reverse complement.
CTTTCCACTGGGCCATCTCACTAGCCCTCTCGAACATTTATTAAAAAAAGATTTGTAAGCCGGGCGGTGGTGGCGCACGCCTTTAATCCCAGCACTTGGGAGGCAGAGGCAGGCGGATCTTTGTGAGTTCGAGGCCAGCCTGGTCTACAAAGCGAGTCCAGGAGACCCGGTATTAAGAAAAACCCCGTTTTCAAAAACCAACAAAAAAAAAAAAAAAAAGGATTTGTATCTGTGTGTGCACACACATGTGCAGGCAAAGAGGGTATTAGCTGCTGCTTACCACTATCTGCCTAGTCTTTTGAAGCAGGGTCTCTCCCTGAACCTGGGGTGTATATATTCTCCACTAGGCTGGAAGCCAGGAAGCTCTAGCTGTCTGTGCTTGCTCAGAGCTGAAATTATAGGCTGTGTAGACCAGGACGGCCTTAAATCCACAAAGATCCACCTGCCTTTGCCAGCTAAGTGCTGGGATTAAAGATGTGTGCCACCCTGGGCAGCCAAGTTTTTAAATTAAAAAGCTGACCTAAGGGCCTAAGATGGCCTGGTGACATCTATAGTCCTGGTACTGGGAAGGCTGAGGCCAGAGAACCACTGAGAGTCCCAGGCCCGCCTAGGCTGCATAGTGGGTTTCTGTTTCCAAAACAAAGGAAAGGCAGGTCAGAGAGGCGGTCTGTGTCAGCACGAGGTCCTGAGGGAGCTAGATGTGAGACCTCTTATACTCGACGGTTCCATTCTGTCCCTGTGCAGCAACTATGGGACACCACACTGGGTGCCCATATGGACTTGATGCAGTGGCCCTGATCCACTGAGGTGCAGCGAGAACACAGGGATGGAGACACCAGCCGCTGCAGAGCAGGCATGGAGAGAAGGGAAGATGGGTTGGGACCACAGCTGCCCTAGAATTTGGAGTTCCAGAGGATGGTGGCACAGCTTGCAGTGCTTTTGTCTGAGTCAAGGTCTCTCTCAAGTATCCCAGGCTGGCCTAGAACTGGACTATGACCTCTGATTCTCCTGCCTTTACTTCCTGAGTCCCGGGATTACAGACACATACCATATATGATACTGGTAAAGCAGCCTAGGGCCTCTTGCATGCTAGGACCCAGGGACCCGCATCTCCAGTCCCTTTGTAGTTCTTGTAGGCTGTACTGCTTCAGTTTACACCTCTCTCCTCTGGGGTAATCCCTAGTCCTGAGAGTGTGATCTAACTCAATCTTTTCTTCTGTCCTACAGAGAACGGAAGGCTCCCTTGATGGAACTTAAGACAACCAAGGCAGGCGCACATCCCTGGGAGGACGTCCATGTCCCAAGAAGAGCAGCGATTCCCATAGTCCAAGAGTCCAGGGGACTTATTTATGAACCGGCCCAGCCCCCATACACACACTGAAAGTAGCAATTCTTCAAGCCAACCCATTTAATCTTAAATCCCCCCTGCATTGTTTTTTGGTTTTGTTTTCGAGACAGGGTCTCTCTACATAGCCTTGGCTGTCCTGGAACTCACTTTGTAGACCAGGCTGGCCTCGAACTCACCGAGATCTACCTGCCTCTGCCTCCCAGAGTGCCGGGATTAAAGGCTGCGCCACCACGCCCAGCTCCCTCCTGCATTTGTTAATGTTGGCTATACAGAGAATCAGAGGCGCTGTTTAACACCCAGCCGGACATCTTTCCAAGCTGGGGTTTTAGGAGAGTGAGAGGAGGTTCCAGGTGAATAAACCCCTGGAATATTTTGAAGCTCAACTATTGTGTCTTGGACAAAGTGCTTCTTCCTATGTCTTCCTACATGGAAGCAAGTTTTTGTTATGTAATCAATCACTTTTAGTGAGAATGGCTGGTTCTCGGGGTTGGGTTTTTGTTTTGTTTTTCTTTCTATTTTTTCTTTTTCCTTCTGGGCTGACCTTGTTCTTTGGAGGTATCACAGTGCGGTTCATGTTCCTCTTGTCCTGTCCCCTGTATGGCTTCCCCCATGAAAGGGGACTGTTGCATTGGGAGCAGTGCCTGTGGAATGGCCACTTGAAGACAAGCCTCAAGCCAGCAATGACAAAACTAGAGTCTGGAGCAAGCACAGACATCCTTAAACTGCTTTCTAGATCTTTCATTTCCTCCCCATGCCGAAGGCCTGAAGAAGAGAAACCGTTGTTGGTTACAGCAAATGTTTTTTTTTTTTTAATAGTAAAAGGAAATGTGTACTTTTCTCACTATTTTTTTTATTTATTCCCTGATAAAGAAACAGTCTCCTGAGGTCCTAGATTGTTTGCGAGGGTGGCTTGAGTGGGTGGGTGGGAGCCGCCTCCATTTTGCCATGGAATACCATACCTAGCCAAAATCACCTTCCCTGTTCATCTCAGCCACCCGGCTGCAGAGCCCCTGAGGGGTGTTGTATTAAATAAAATTGAATTTTACTCTTCAGTGATCTGTAAAACATCATCTACTGAGACAGGCCATGTGCTAGTAGAGTAATTGTAGCCCTTAGGGACCCCACTGCTTCCAGTGGCACAGAGCCAAGCTGTTCTCTTCTTATCTGGGTGGAGCCTCAGACCAACAGCCAGGGGTACCCAAATTATTTGCACTATGCTGGGGGTCCGGCTTAGGTCCTCATGCTTGCAGGGCAAAGGCTTTACTTAACTTCCCTATCTTTCCACATCCATCACGCCTTTTGTTTTGTTTTGTTTTGCTTTGTTTCTATTTTATTTTGAGACAGGGTCTCACTGTGTGTAGTCCTTTAGTCCAGGCTGGGCTGAACTTCAAACTCATTATGTAGCCCAGGCTGCCCTCAATTGATCCTCCAGCCTCTCACTCTCAAGGGCTGGACCATCTTTCATTCTTTCTCTGGTTCTTCCTTTCCTTTCCCTCTTCCATTCAGTTCTAACTTTCTCTCCAAAATAGTCAGAACACAGCTGAAGTGGATGGACAGCTTATAGTTATTGAAGAGTTTTACATTCCCAGTTTGTTTTTTGAGACAGGGTCTCCGTATATCCCTGGCTATCCTGGACTCTGTAGACCAGGCTGGCATTGAACTCACAGAGATCCACCTGCCTCTGCCTCCTGAGTGCTGGGATTACAGGTGTGTGCCACCACACCCAGCCATTACAGACAGCTGTGAAGTGGTATGTGTTTGGTTTTGTGCTGGGGTTTGAACCTAGGTCCTTTGGAAGAGCAGCCAGTTCTCTTAACCACTGAGCCATCTCTCCAGCCCCCCAGTTGTTCTTTTCAAAAGCCAGTGCATGGACTGTTTTCTGTAATGTTGTTTTCTGCATGTTTGACCCTTTGTGGATTACTTTTTCCACGTGTTTATTGGTTTTTAGGGAAAAGTCCCTTGTGGCCTTACTTCCTCCTGGTCTGGATGTCCTGGTTTTCCTGGACTGTCTTGGCACAGGTGGTTCTGGTGTGGGGCAGGGGACTGCTCCATTAGTTTGTGGTAAACCAACTCTCTCCTTCAGCCTTGTGTTGTTGGGACCAGAATTTGCAACACAAGGAAAACTCTGCCCACTCTCAGGGCTTCTACAGGGTCTCAGGAAAAGGAAACAGGACCTTGTGGAGTGGCTTCCAAAGTAGGGGCAGATTCCTGAGCATGAATCAGATGCCATGCCAGCTCTAGAAGCTATGCTGTGCCACCGCATGCTGCCTGAAGTGTGTGTCCCAGGCTGCGGATGTGGCTCAGTTGCTAGAGCGCCTGCGCATCCATCATACACCAGCTCAGAAAGGAAGAAGTCAGCAACTAGGGTATTTTTCCCCCCAACAAACTCAATAACTACTCAGAAAAATAATTCACTAAGGAGCTGGGCTTGGCTCCTTAATCTCAACACTTGGGAGGCTAGAGGCAGGTGGATCTCTGTGAGTTTGAGGCCAGCCTGATCTACAAAGAGAGTCCAGGACAGCCAGGGGTACACAGAGAAAACCTGTCTTGAAAAACCAAAAAAACAAAACAAACAAAAAAAAAAAAAACAACCCCTAAAAACCTGCAAACCTGTCCTGTGCCAGAGGCTGGAAGCATCTGTGTATTTGTAAAGTTATCCCATGTCTTTTCCAGCAGGACTTCTCGTTAGTCACCCAGGTTTGGCTTTGGCCGACACAGAGTGGGCCCTGAGATTTTTAATTTCTAAGGCTGTTCTGTGGGTTAGTGGGGCACCCTTTGAGTGACAGGAGTTTGGAGAAGCCCCTTTCTTCCTGTACCATGGGGCCTTTGCTACATTAGCTGTCCCCTCTACCTGGAAAGTTCTTTGTCCAGATATTTCTTCACTAACTCATTCAGCTTCCTTGGGTCCTCTGTAAGAGCACTAGAGTCTCAGCACACACCCACTATCCCCAGCTTCAAATCCCAGCTTAATGAGGCTCTGGGAACTCCCTACCAAATAAAAGACCCTCCATAGTCCGCCCACACACACACCCTTGATCTCCACTTCCCAGCTCAAATCTTTTTTTTTTTTTTTTTTTTGGTTTTTCGAGACAGGGTTTCTCTGTGTATCCTTGGCTGTCCTGGACTCACTTTGTAGACCAGGCTGGCCTCGAACTCACAAAGATCCGCCTGCCTCTGCCTCCCAAGTGCTGGGATTAAAGGCGTGCGCCACCACCGCCCGGCTCCCAGCTCAAATCTTGCTTCTATGGCCCTCGACATGTCCTCTCATTTCATATAATCTACTTATTGTATCCCAAAGAGAATAGCTGCCCACCCAGCAAATTCACCTTTCCTTTCTTGGTACCAGGAAAGTGTCCTTCACTGAAGAGCAAGGTCAGAGTTGTTTTCTGCCTCTGCTTAAAAAAAAAAAATTGTTCTTCATCCTTTGGCTATTAACTATTATTATTATATTTTAGAGGTCTCACTACGTAGCCTTGGCTGGCCTGAAATTCACTATGTAGATCTGGCTTGCCGTGAACACATGTAGAGATCCACCTGCTGCCATCTTATGAGTGCTGGGATTAAATACATATCACAGCTATAGCCTTAACCAACATCTTTTAACAAATGTCAGTACCTATTTTATATACTCCCCCTGGTGATTTATTTTTTCTATTTGACCATTTTCTGGGGTATTTACTTTGTTTTTTGGCTGGTGCTCTTTTATTTGTTTATTTTTTTAAGTTTTTTTGTTGTTGATGTTATCTTTCAAGGCAGGGTTTCTGTGTAGCCCTGGCTGTCCTGGACTTGCTTTGTGGACCAGGCTGGCCCTGAACTCACAGAGATCCCCCTGCCTTTGCCTCCTGAGTGCTGGGATTAAAGGCGTGTGCCACCACACTTGGTGAAAAGATTTATTTTGTGTATATGACTGTTTTGTCTCTATGTATATATGCGTACCCTGCATGCTTGCTGCCCACAGAGGCCAGAGGCAGGCATCAGATGCCATAAAACTGGAGTTAAAGAAGGTTGTGAGCCATCTTGTGGGTGGTGGGAACCAAACATGGGACCTCTGCAGGAGTGGCCAGTACTGCAGGTACCTTCAGATCGTTTGGAATTGGAGTCATAGACTGGTAGGATCCACTTGATGTAGGTGCTGGGATTGAACTGAGATCCTCATGGTTGCGCAGCAAGCATTCTTAACCACCAAGCTGTCTTTCCAGCTCTTTCATTTACTTATTTGAGACAGTCTTGCTAAGTAAGGAGCCTCAGTTGGTCTCATTATTCCTATGTAGCCCAGGCTTGCCTTGAACTCATGGTGATTCCCCTGCCTTAGCATCCTAGGTGCTGTGATGACAGGTGTGTGTCACCAAGGCCAGCTTCTGGTGGCTTTTTGATAAGCAGAAGTCACCGTAGTTAAGTTTTGTTTTGTTTTTCTTTTTTTTTTTTTTTTTTTGGTTTTTCGAGACAGGGTTTCTCTGTGTAACAGCCCTGGCTGTCCTGGACTCGCTTTGTAGACCAGGCTGGCCTCGAACTCACAGAGATCCGCCTGCCTCTGCCTCCCAAGTGCTGGGACTAAAGGCGTGCGCCACCACCGCCCGGCTTGTTTTGTTTTTCGAGACAGGGTTTCTCTGTGTATCCCTGGCTGTCCTGGACTCACTTTGTAGACCAGGCTGGCCTCGAACTCACAGAGATCCACCTGCCTCTGCCTCCCGAGTGCTGGGATTAAAGGCGTGTGCCACCTTTGTTTTGAAATGAGGCTCTCATTTAGCCCAGGCTGGCTATATGGCCAAGGTTGAACTTCTCCCATCCAAGTACTAACCAGGCCCGACCCTGCTTAGCTTCCCAGGTCAGACGAGATTGCACACAGTCAGGGTGGTATGGCCGTAGACGACCTTGAACTTCTGGTCTTCTGCCTCTACTTTCCCAGTACTAGAATTACAATTACTGTAATTCTAGACAGGTTGTCTGTCACCATGCTGAGTGTCTCAGTTTCATTCCCATTGCTCTGAGAACACACAGATAGAGGGGCTGGGGAGATGGCACTGCAGTTAAGAGCACTTGTTCTTGCAAAAGACCTGAGTTCAATTCCCAGCACGCACATGGCAGCTCACAACTGCCTATAACTCCAGTTTGAGGGGATCTGATACCCTCTTCTGACCTCCTCGGGTCCAGGCACACACATGGTACATATATGTAAGTGCAGGCTAAATACTCATATATGTAACAAATAAATCTTAAAAACAAACATAGCAACATAGGGATAAGGGATTTATTTCAACTCACAATTGTAGCCTATGGCCCATCACACCAGGAAAGTCACATTGGCAAGAGCTTGAAGCAGTGAGTCACGTCCATGGCCAAGAGCAGAGAGAATGAATGTATGTATGCATGCTTAGCGCTCAGGGGGCTTTTTTTACAGTCCAGAGGCCCAAACCCAGGAGTGGTCCTGCCCAGGGTTAGGCTGGGTCTTTCCACATCGATGAAGGCAATCAAGACAGCCCCTCACAGACATGCTCACAGGCCGATTTAATCCAGATAATACCTCGTTGAGACTCTCTCCCCAAGCCTTTCTAGGTTGTCAAGTTGACAATCAGAAGAAACCGTCACACCTGGTTCTGTGCAGCGCTGTGGCTGGAACCCAGTGCTTCAAAAGTCCACAGAGTTATTTTCTGCTTATAGTTGACCCTTAGTGGATTTTTATTAAAAATTGGGTTTTCCAGACAGTCTTTCTCTGTGTAACAGCTCTCCTGGACTCACTCTGTAGACCAGGCTGGCCTCGAAATCACAGAAATCCTCCTGCCTCTGCCTCCTATGTGCTGGGATTAAAGGTTTTATTGTTGTTTTGTTTTTGTTTGTGGTTTTTCAAGACAAGGTTTCTCTTTGTTGCCCTGACTGTCCTTGACTCACTCTGTAGACCAGATTAGCCTTGAACTCAAAGATCCACCTGCCTCTGCCTCCCAAGTGCTGGGATTAAAGACAGGTGCAACCACTGCCTGGCTGGATTAAAGGGTTTTTTGTTTTTTCTTTTGTTTGTTTGTTTTTCGAGACAGGGTTTCTCTGTGTATCCTTGGCTGTCCTGGACTCACTTTGTAGACCAAGCTGGCCTCGAACTCACAAAGATCCGCCTGCCTCTGCCTCCCAAGTGCTGGGATTAAAGGCGTGCGCCACCACCGCCCGGTTTTGGATTAAAGGTTTTAAACAGCTCTTTTCCAAGGGCCTTTGAGGCTCATGGGCTGCCGAGATTGCCACCTGGTGGCCGACTATGTTAATAACGTTAACTTTCCTAGAACACAATCCTGAAGAACTTGAGAATCATATTTAATTACATTTTTAGCACAATAGTCTTGGACTTTAAAAAAAAAGTTATCGCCGGGCGTTGGTGGCGCACGCCTTTAATCCCAGCACTTGGGAGGCAGAGGTAGGCGGATCTCTGTGAGTTCGAGGCCAGCCTGGTCTACAAAGTGAGTCTATGACAGCCAGAGCTGTTATACAGAGAAACCCTGTCTCGAAAAAACCAAAAAAAAAAAAAAAGTTATCTTTAATCCCAGCACTTGGGAGGCAGAGGCAGGCGGATCTTTGTGAGTTCGAGGCCAGCCTGGTCTACAAAGTGAGTCCAGGACAGCCAAGCATACACAGAGAAACCCTGTCTCGAAAAACCAAAATAAATAAATAAATAAATAAATAAATAAAAAAGTTATGTCTTTAAAAGTATCTCATGTACCCCAGGCTTACCTTGAATTCTATATGTAGCTTAGGTTGGCCCTGGAATTACAGTTGCTGTAGTATTGGGGGTCTAACCCAGGGCCTCCTGAGTGCCAGACAAGCATGCTACCAACTGCCATATGTTCCCAGACCTGTAATGGTTACTCTCCTTTCTCAACTAGATAGAGTTAGAATTGCTGTGGAAACACCTCTGAGTGGGTCTATGAAGTTATTTTCAGAAAGGTTTAACAGAGGAAAACTTACCTTGACTCCATGGGTGGGGTCCTTCCTGGATTGAGTAAAAAGAAGGAGAGGGGAGGGGTTGGTGTGATGGTTTGATACTTACTACCAAGGCGGATGACGTCAGCCTGATCCTGAGAATCACAAGATGGAAGGAGAAACCAGTCCTCCTGCTTGTCCTCCAACCTCCACATATTCGCCCCTCTCCAGATATAAGATAAATAAAAATGTAATTAATAGAAATGAAAAAGAAAGAAAAAAAGGTAAACTGAGTACCCACATTTATCTCCTTCTGCTTTTTGACCTCAGGCAGGACATGACCAGCCTCTTGTTTCGGCTACTACTCCTTTCTTGGTTTAAGAGACGATACCCTCAAACTGTGAGCCAAAGCAAACCTTCCATGAGGTGCTTTTGTCGGGCATCTTGTCACATCAATGTGACAAATAACTAATATGGATGCTCAAGTCAGAAAAGACCAGAAGGACTGAGTAGTGTTCTGTGTCAAAAGAGACTAAAGACACTGGAGGGTGGTGGTACTTGGAATTTCAGTCCTGGGAGATCTGGGACAGGAGGAGGATGAGTCTGAGGTTGGCGTAGGCTACCAGTACATAAATAAATGAATGAAAGATAGATAGATAGATAGATAGATAGATAGATAGATAGATAGATAGATAGATAAGACTATTGAGGGGCTGGAGAGATGGCTCAGCGGTTAAGAGCACTGGCTGTTCTTCCAAAGGTCCTGAGTTCAATTCCCAGCAACCACATGGTGGCTCACAACCATCCACAACGTGATCTGATGCCCTTTTCTGGTTACAGATGTTCATGCAGATAAAGCACCCATACATAAAATAAATAAATAAATCTTTAAAAAAAAAAAAAGACTATTGAGATTGCAAGTATATATGCAGCACAAGACCTTGAAGTGTGTCCCATACTTTTAAAAAAAAATGGGTGAGAAGGAACATCTGGTAAAGGTACTTGCTCACAAGCCTGATGAACCAACAGTCTAGTTTCAATTCCCAGGACCCACGTGGTGAAAGTTACCCTCAGACACACACACACAAATAGAGGAGACCTGGCATCTTTGGATGCTCTTCAAGATAGAGAGCTGGAGCCAGACATGGCTGTACACATCCGCAATCTCAGCTCTTGGGAGGCAGAAGAATCGAGTTCATGATCAAACTTTCATACTAAGCAAGGTACAATCAAGAAAAGAAGAGAAGCCGGGCGGTGGTGGCGCATGCCTTTAATCCCAGCACTTGGGAGGCAGAGGCAGGTGGATCTCTGTGAGTTCAAGGCCAGCCTGGTCTACAAAGCGAGTCTAGGACAGCCAGAGCTGTTATACAGAGAAACCCTGTCTCGAAAAACCAAAAAAAAAAGAAAAGAAGAGAAGAGAAGAACAGGAAGATAAGAAGGGTGGAAGCCCAGTTTGGTGGCACAGCCTGGACCATTTACTGAGATCATTCCTTGCTGTTTTATATAAAAACAAACAAACAAACAAAAACCAAACAAACCCTAAATCCCTGTCATTCAATTTTACCAATGAAGATACAGGGGCCAGTTACTGGGATGAAACCTGCTAGCTCAGAGAGGCAGAGAAAGCACCCAGCTGACATTCCTACTCCATCAACATTCCAGAAGCAAAAAGCTTGGTAGCTTACCCAGCTGACTTTCTTATTCAGCTGAAAACCCTAGAGGAAGAAGCCCAGAAGGAAGAAAAATTTCTGAAGGAGAAAACCTTCCAATTCCTTGTCCATGATGTCTTAAATACCCCTCAGCTCCTTTCTGTTTAATCCCTGCCAGCTGGTTTCTTGCTCTGTCTCTTGATCTAGTATTAACTTTATTTAATCTTGTGTACAGAAAAGTCTTGGATTAGAGGTGTGTGTAGGGCAGATCCATACCATAACCTTTTTTTTTTTACAATAAACAGAAAGCTCCAGGATTAAAAACTGAGCCATCCCACAAATAGAAATAGGTTTTTACTGTTTACAATCTTGGGGTTCATAATGTAATCAGATATTCTGCAACATTTCCTCAGAATAAAGAGTAAAGGGAGGCCAGCTGTGGTGGTGCACACCTTTAATCCCAGCACTCAGGAGGCAGAGTTAGGTAGATCTCTGAGTTTACAGTCTACAGAGTGAGTTCCAGGACAACCAGGACTACACAAAGAAACTACCTCAGAAAAGCGAAAAGAGAGAGAGAGGGGAGAGGGAGAGAGAGGGAAATGTAGGACCATAATGGCCCAGGATTATAGAGAAAGGGTCAAGGAGAACTTCAACCCCAGATACCTCAGGTGAGGGCAGGAATTGGCTCCCTCCCCCACTCCCAACCCAGTACCATAAAGTTGGCTGCCCCACCATTAATCCTAGTAAGAATTTATTACCCTGACAGTTTTCAAATTCACTTCTTGTTTGACCTTTAAGGTTCCCACACACACAACCCCCAGCCCCTGAGCATGCAGATAAGGTATCCTCCAACACCCCTGTCCTGGCCAATTACACACCACCACACAAACCTTGCCCTAGAGTCCCTGGCCACCTCCCCAGGGGCACAAGTAAACCCCTTTTCCCCCAATAAATGAACCAGTTCTCCAAAGCTGTTCTCTTTTCCCACACACTCACTGCAAGATCCTGCTTGCACCCACCCATCCTGGCTAAACTTCCCTCTCCACCACCCCTGCCTGGTGCACAATAGCCCTGGGCTATCCTGAGGGGGAGAGGTGGACAAGGAGTGGCAGAGAGAGAGAGAGAGAGAGAGAGAGAGAGAGAGAGAGAGAGGAAGGATGGGGTTGACTGTGGGTGGAGCCTAGCATGTGTGAGGGCCTGGGTACAAGTCCCAGAGCCAAGGGGAAGGGAGACGGGAGAACCCAGGGCCTGTGGCTCCCACAGTACATTTGTGGTATTTGTGGTGACCTTGACCCCCCCCCCCCCATGCTCATGTCCCATCTCTGGCTTCTTCTCTTGAGAGATTAAAGAATAGCTTATGAGCAGGTGGAACCCTGAGGAGACAGGCCCACTGCTGTGGGCTGTAAAAGGATGGCAGCATGGGGGGAGGGGGAAGCAGTGCCCTGGTTGTCACAAAATAGCCTTTCTTTACTAAGAGTCAGTATTGTTAGGGAAGTCCGTCCGTATATCCAAAAATGAGCTCAAGCTGGAACTGTGGAAGGATTTCTGGCAGCTAGATAAAAGCCAGCATTCTTTAGAAACTTGTGAAACAAGTTTTTTGTCGTCCCCCTCCCTCACCCCCCCGCAAAGAGTCATTTTCCTTACCTTTGGCAGAAGGGACATTTGACTCTCTAATTGACATATGTCTGCGGTGCCTGTCAGCATATCAAAGCCCATGCTGGCCCCCAGGCTCCCTCAGTAACACAAGTCCCCATTTCACAAGTATACATATGACCCAAGTCATGTGAGTACACATTCCACAAGTACACATTTCAAAGTTCACTTTAGCACCCTAGCCCTTCTCACCTCCTCTGCCCTGAACTTCCTCCACCTCAGGGGCTTCTTTCCTCCCAGTTATTCACTATTTCCTCTCTTGCTATCCTCAATCTCTTCTCTCTCTCTCTCTCTCTCTCTCTCTCTCTCTCTCTCTCTCCCCCCTCCCTCTTGCTTTCTCTCTGTCTGTCTCTGTCTATCTCTACTATTCTCTCCCACTTTGCTCTCTTGAACTCTCTCACGGATAGCCCTGTCCATGTTCAGCCTTTCTTTTTTTTTTTTTTTTGTTTTTTTTTCGAGACAGGGTTTCTCTGTGTAGCCCTGGCTGTCCTGGACTCACTTTGTAGTCCAGGCTGGCCTCGAACTCACAAAGATCCACTTGCCTCTGCCTCCCAAGTGCTGGGATTAAAGGCGTGTACCACCACAGCCAGGCTATAAATGGTTTACACTTTTTTTTTTTTTTTTGCTTTTTCGAGACAGGGTTTCTCTGTGTAACAGCTCTGGCTGTCCTGGACTCACTCTGTAGATCAGGCTGGCCTCGAACTCAAAGAGATCCGCCTGCCTCTGCCTCCCAAGTGCTGGGATTAAAGGTGTGCGCCACCAACACCCATCCAGCCTTTCTTTTCTCTCTGTTCTGAACCCTTCCAGATGTGTTTAGATGTTCTCTCTCCCACTCATAATCAATACCTTCCCCTCCTGGGGCTGGAGAGATGGCTCAGCGGTTAAGAGCACTGGCTGTTCTTCCAAGGGACCCAGGCTCAAATCCCAGCACCATATGGTAGTTCACAGCTGTCTGTAATGGTCAGGAGTGGTGGTGCACACTTTTAGTCCCAGCACTCAGGAGGCAGAGGCAGGTGGATCTCTGTGAGTTCAAGGCCAGCCTGGCCTACAAAGTGAGTCCAGGACAGTCAAGGATACACAGAGAAATCCTGTCTTGAAAAACCTAAAAAGACAAAACAAAAACAAATAAAACCTTCTCCCCTACTAATGGAGCTGTCATGTCAGCAGTTTCTTTAATGCTCCCCCTCACAAACGAGCATCTGTAATGAAGTGGAACTCACTGAAACTCCACTTGACATATTCCGAATTATGTCATATATATATATATGTATATATATGCATATTTTAGGTTTAGGGATCATTTTGAGTTTCCTTTGGGCTACAGCCCACTTCCACCCAAAGGTGGCCTTTTGGCCCTCTTTGCTTTCTTATCCCAGCCAATCAGTTTCCTTTCTTTTCGCCCCATCAACCCAGGCTTGCTCTCCCCAGCCCCACCTCCACCTATTTCTGCTGATAACTAAGTACCTACACTAGTACTGATAACCACAATTTATACTTCCTCATGCTTTACAATTGGTTCTTTCAAAGAAAGAGCTCATTCACCTCACTCTGCTATGCGCAGAAGGTCTATTTCATAAATAAGGTTTAGAGCAGTAACCCCCACGTGTCCATGGTTACACAACTGGATGGGGAGTCACAGCCCACTCACTCCTCTTCCCCCATATACTTCTAAGCACAGCGGTCCCTCATGCTTAGAAGCTGTTGGGATATTTACAGCCAGCTCTGAAACTATAGCCACGAAAGATGGTGAGTTTTCTGTTTTGAGAACCTCCCTTCCCAAAAAAAAGCCATGAAGTTTATCCCTTGGGACCTCTATCACCAGTCTGCAGGTTGCCATGCCAGGAATCACGTGAGTCAGTTTATTTGGAACCCCCAGTCTCCTAGACCAAGCTGCTCTCATGGTCTTCTCCCTGGCTTCCATGTTTGGGAAGATTTTTCGGTTCTTGAGTCCCTATTGTGTGCTAGGCATACAGAAAGTCCTTCATGTCCAGAGGGAGACCAAATGAACAGAAAGAAAGGTTTCTGCCCTCAGAAAGTGACCTGGGTGGGCAGGGACAAAGCAGTTGAGATATATCTAAATAACTTCAGGCAAGTCTGGAGGGAAGGGTGGAGCCAAAAGTCAAGCAATCAAGACTGCTCTGAGACAGTGGCATTTAGGATTAGGATGAGGGTGGGGTAGAGTTCACTTCTTAAGAATCATATCAATTGACTAAACTAGCGACGGTGGTGAAAAAATTGGCTGATTCTGCCAGGTGTGGTGGGCCACACTTTAAATTCCAGCAGCCAGGAGGCAGAGGCAGGCGATCTCTGTGAGTTCAAAGTCAGCCTGGTCTACAGAGTGAGTTCCAGGACAGCTAAGGCTACACAGAGAAACCCTGTCTCAAAAAACCAAAAAAGAAGAAGAGAAAAAGAGGCCCAACAACCCACTGAGGGCAAGCAAGCCAAAAAGCAGCGCTCCTCTCTGGCCTCTGCATCAGTCCCTGCCTCCAGGTCCTGCCTTGAGTTCCTGCTCTGACGTCCCTCAGAGATGGAGTGACCTGAGCATTGTAAACTGAAATAGACCCTTTGTTGCTTTTGGTCATAGTGTTTTATCACATCCATAGAAACCCTAACTAAGGCTTGTGGTGGCCCAGACACCCTTGGAAAATACTTACCTAGACACACTCACATAAACCCAAAATGACCTTTTGCTTTCCAGAAGGCCACAATGGCCTACATATGACCCACCCCTGTCCTCATTTAAGAAGTTCCCAGTCAGCCGGGTGGTGGTGGCGCACGCCTTTAATCCCAGCACTTGGGAGGCAGAGACAGGCGGATCTTTGCGAGTTCGAGGCCAGCCTGGTCTACAAAGCGAGGCCAGGACAGCCCGGGTGGTCAAATACAGAAACCCACTTTCCAAAAATGAAAAAAAAAAAAAAAAAAAAGAAGTTCCCAGTCAGGTCTAAAGGGAACTCCATTTCCCCACATTCCAAAAGACAGAAAGGGCAAATGGCTATCTGTGGCGTCTGGTAGCATACCAAAGTGCACACCGGCCTCCAGGTTCCAGTTACGCTTATTAAAGTCCACACTAGCCCCCTAGTCCTTCTCACCTCCTCTACCCTAAACTCCCTCCAGCTCTCAGGCTTCCTCCCTCCAGCTCATCATTCTCCTTAAAACCCTGCTATTTAGGCTTTGCTCTCTCTATCTTCCTCCTTCCCCTCCCCTCCGCTCTCCCTCTGTTCCTCTCCTCTTTCTCCTGTTCCTTCTCTTGTGGCCAGCTCCAGTCTGCTGGCCCTGTTCAGTGTACCACTTTCCTTTTCTGCTCTAGACTCTTCCAGATACCTCTGACTGTACTCTTCCTCATATATACAGTGTGAAGCTTCCCCTTGACCATACCACAGACTGGTCCTCATGTTATACCATTCCCTTAATCAAGAGTGGGTCATTGAACATCTGAGTGGACATTATCCTTCTTTGGTTAGTTATGGTACTGTTCTCTCCTGCTGGAAACTTCTCTCTGTCTATTCTGTAGCTCCTGGAGACCCTCTACCTCTGGAGCAGGGCAGAGGGTTGGGACCTTTTCCATTCTGAACAAAAATGAACTGCCAATGCCGGGCGTGGTGGCTCACACCTCTAATCCCAGTATCAGGAGGCAGAGGCAGATGGATCTCTGAGTTTGAGGCTAGCCTGGTCTACAGAGTGAGTTCCAGGATAGCCAGGACTATATAGAGAAACCCTGTCTCAAGAACAAAACAACCCCCCCCCAAAAAAAACCCTATAAAATAAAAATAAGAATGAGCTGCCTAGTGGAGACTTTTCCCTCCAGGGCAGGTGCATCCAAACATTGTGCTACAGACAAACCCAGGACCTGGTACATGCTAAACACAGTCTTTTCCACTGAGCTGTATCCCAGCCCCATGGTGGATCCAAACTTTTGGAAATTCTGCCAGGGACACCTTGCTTGCCACAGCTGGAGGCAGAGGACAGGGCAGGAAATGTGGCAGCTAAAAACCTGGAGCTTTGAGCAGCGCTGTGGGCTGTGGCAGCCAGCCCCTGCTTGCCCTGGGAGCAACAAACCTCTCTGCCAAGTTGCTGTCAACTGAGGGGACCCACCCCTC
Organism: Lophiomys imhausi; assembly: GCA_907164525.1. NCBI lineage: Eukaryota > Metazoa > Chordata > Mammalia > Rodentia > Muridae > Lophiomys > Lophiomys imhausi. The sequence goes on along the minus strand of CAJQZJ010035090.1, from coordinate 17,484 downwards.
AGATAAGTAAACAGGGAGGAGGGATTTTATGGGCTTCATCTGAAGTGGGAAGAGAGCCTGGAAAAGCATATGAAGATCGCTCCCAACACTGGTAAAATTACCAACCATGCCTTGCAATTCCCAGCCTCTGCAACAGGCAAATAATGAGTCTGCGTTCCTGGATTGATTAAACAGTAATTAGGCGTCAAAAGCTGCTAAATGGCCCTCTTTCTAAAGCTCTCAGCTAGGCAATTTTTCTCTCACATTTAATAGTGACTATTCTTGTATTCTTTTTCTGCCCAAAGTGGTCATAATTGTGAGGGGCTGGTAAGACAAGCACACACACACACCCCTGGTGAAGCTGCTGGCAGAGAGCCACACACCACAGCTGCTCTGGGAAGATTTAGGGGCAATTTGTAACTAGGACAGGAAACCTTTCTCTCCCTCAGTGACTCCATCTCTTGGAAACTCTGCTAAGGTGAAAACCAAGGCTGGGGTGTAGCTCAGTTGATAGACTGTTTGCCTGGTGCACAGGAAGCCCTGGGCTCAATCCCAGCACTTGGGAGGAGACAGGAGGAACAGAAGTTCAAGGTCATCCCTGGGTACACTGCAAATTAATGGACAGCCTGGGCTACATAAAACCCTGTCTCAAGACAAAGAACAGATCCAGGAGTGAAGATTTATATATGAAGACCTTGGCTATTTGTACAAAAATATTGGTAATCACTTAAACATTGCCACTTAAAGAGAGATGGGTCATTTAGTTTCTCTCTCTCTCTCTCACTTCATCTCTCTCACTCCCTCTCCCTCCCTCCCTCCCTCCCTCCCTCCCCCCCCCCCCCCCCCCCCCCCCCTCCCTCTCTCTCTCTCTCTCTCTCTGTGTGTGTGTGTGTGTGTGTGTGTGTGTGTGTGTGTGTGTGTGTGTGCTCATGATGTTGCATGGGTATCCTGTCTCAAAAACAAAATAGAAGGCTGGGTGTGGTGGCCCACGCCTTTAATCCCAGCACTCGGGAGGCAGAGGCAGGAGGATCTCTGTGAGTTCAAGGCCAGCCTGGTCTACAAAGTGAGTCCAGGACAGCCAGAGATACACAGAGAAACCTTGTCTTGAAAAAAACAAAACAAAGCCGGGCGTGGTGGCGCACGCCTTTAATCCCAGCACTTGGGAGGCAGAGGCAGGCAGATCTCTGGGAGTTCGAGGCCAGCCTGGTCTACAAAGCAAGTCCAGGACAGCCAGGGCTGTTACACAGAGAAACCCTGTCTCGAAAAACCAAAAGAAAAAAAAAAGAAAAAAAGAAAAAAACAAAACAAAATAGAAAGCTGTAGCTTGAAGGGGACCCAGCCAAGTTTAGGGTTGGAGGTCAGGAAGGCATGGAATATGCTTCTCAATTAGCCAGACTGGGGAGGTCAAACTCAGTGGGGCCAAGGTGGAGACCCCGTGCTGTAAGAGAGCCCTGAGGCCTACAAGACTGGGTGACAAAACACCTGTGTCTAGGAGCACCTGGGGTGGTGAGAGGGTTGGCCAGACCCAAAGTCCAGACAGAGTAGCACCCTACGGAACCAAAAAAAACATGGGTCTAGGGCCCCCTTTCAAACTCTGGTTCTCTGGCATTGACTTAGGGCAACTTTAAATGCCACTCCTTGATTTGTTTATTTTTCTTAGAACTGTAGGCAGAATGATTACTTCCAGTTCCAAATAGCATTTTATGTTGGTTTTTCTTTGCCAGACTGATGGAGTTTATTATGTCTTTCCTCCAGCCTGTAACAACAAAAGGAGGAAGAATAAATTTTGCCTGAGAGAATTAATCACTTGGCTCTCTTCTGGAAGCTACCATGTATGTCCAAGTGAGCTGAGGGCTGTTCATCCCACTGCTGGGGAGCCAGGCTGGGAGTGAGGGTGTTGTTTTTTGAATGGACAGTGCTACTTCGATAGTTTCCAACTGAGGGCCATCGGTGTCAGCACATCTTTATGAGTGGTGGTAACCAGCGAACATTTCCTGACCTTTTGTGTGAGGTAAGTTCCATTCTCTAACAACACAGGAAAGACAAGTAAAGATACGGCCATTTTCTTTCTAGTTAAGATTTCCTTCCTTCCTTCTTTCTTTCGTTTGTTTTTCAAGACAGGGTCTCTCTGTATGTAACAGAGCCCTGGCTTTGTAGACCAGGCTGGCCTCAAACTCACAGAGATCCGCCTGCCTCTGCCTCAACTTGCTTTGCTCAAGGACAGCACCTTTTTTTGAGATTAAAAAAATTAAACAGCCGGGCGGTGGTGGCGCACGCCTTTAATCCCAGCACTTGGGAGGCAGAGGCAGGCGGATCTTTGTGAGTTCGAGGCCAGCCTGGTCTACAAAGTGAGTCCAGGACAGCCAAGGATACACAGAGAAACCCTGTCTCGAAAAACCAAAAAAAAAAAAAATTAAACATTATGTGTATATGTGTGTGTGTCTGTGTACATGTGAATTTAGGTGTCCATGGAGTCTGGAAGAGGGTTGGATCCCTGGAGCTGCCCTGAGTGGGTGCTGGGAACAAAACTTCAGTCTTCTGGAAGAGCATTAAACAGTTTAGACAGTCGAGCCATCTCTCTCGGGCCCCTGAGTCCAACATCTTTTGACTTGTGTGTAAACTTAGTTCTCTGTGTGTCATATGTCTCAATGCTTCTCTCCTGCAGAACACTTACAGCTGAGCAGTGGTGGCCCACGCCTTTAATCCTAGCACTCTGGAGGCAGAGGCAGGTGGATCTCTGTGAGTTCAAGGCCAGCCTGGTCTACAAAGCAAGTCCAGGACAGTCAAGGATACACAGAGAACCCTGTCTCAACCCCCCTCCCCCCAAAAAAAGGAGCAAAACGAGGTCCAGTACAGCCAGAACTACAGAGAGACCCTGGCTCAAAAACAAACAAACCAACAACAACCAAAAACACTTCCAATGTCACAGAGGGCCCACCCAGATACTCCAGGATCACATCTCAGGAAGCTCAACTTTCTTGATCCTTTCTATTATCCTTGCTATTAATCTTGGTTAGTTTGGACACAGAGAAGTATTTCAAACTCATTCCTCCCACTGCCCTCCAGTAACCAATGTATGGTCAGTGGACTGCAGGGTCTTCTACTCTAGCTGACAGAAACACAGACTAGCACGAGGAAGGCAGAAGCAGGAGGATCAGGAGTTCAGGGCCATCCTCAGCTACATGAGGAGCTCAAGGCCAGCTTGGACTATATGAGTCCCTGACTCCCAAACAATCAAAACCCCACAGAACATTTCTGGAGCACCCTGCTCTTAAGGACCATTCTTTCTGCTCCTTCCCTGAAAACCCTTCCCTTCAGGATTAGCTGGTAACTCCAGGGGAATTCTACAGGTTTCTGGAAGTTTCTTTCTATAAAAGTCTTCTCCAGGTATCTGAAGGCTGCTCTGGCCTTGCTCATTTTCCCTACACAGGGAGTCCCCACCCCTACCCAAATGCATCAACCCACCCAAGCTGTGAACTTTCCAGGTAGTTATTATGGGTGACTTTGGGACTCCGTGGCTTTCTTCCCGGGGTCACTGTCCTTATTTATTTAGATTTATTTTATTTCATGTGTTTGAGGGTTTTGGTTGCCTGTATGGCTGTATACCACGTGCATGCCTGGTGCCCACAGAGGTCAGAAGAGGGCCTCAGATCCTCTGGAACTGGAGTTACAGATGGCTGTGAACTGCCATGTGGGTTCTGGGAATAGAAGCTGGGTCCTCTGGAAGAGGACTCAGCGCTCTTAACTGCCCAGCCATCTCTCCAGCCCCACATTGTCCTATAACAGAAATATGTATTTATTATTCTTGTTTGTGTGCTGTGTGCATTATACGTGTGTGTATGACATCCACGTGAGTGTGGGTGCACTTGTGGTATGACACGTGTGTGGACGTCAGAGGACAACTTCTGGGAGCTTGCTCTCTCCTTCTACCTTGGTTTCTGGGTATTGAAGTTGGCTGTCAGTCTTGTACATTAAGTGCTCTCATGCCTAGAAAACCAGATGACCTGAGTTTTATCCTTAGATGCCACAAGGTGGCAGGAGAGAGAGCCAGCTCTGAAAAGTTGTCCCATGACCTCCACTGGTGACCAGCACAGGAACACCTGCATGCATGGACATGTGTGTATACACACACACACACACACACACACGCACACACACACACACGCACACACACACACACACACGCACGCACGCACGCACGCACGCACGCACGCACGCGCTCACATGGCCATGAGGGGAGAAGGAGGGAGAGAGGAAGAAAGAGAACCAGGTCCCTAGCAATAAATGAAGTGTGAAAGCTAGCTGGGTCAGTAACTCTAGAGGAGGAGAGGCTGGAGACAGGTCCCTGGATCTTTCTGGCCAGCCAGCCTAGCCCAACAGTGGTCTCCAGATTCAGTAGGAGTCTGTGGCACTTACCACCAAGCAAGACAAACTGAGTTTGATCCCTGGGTCCCACATGATAGAGAGGAATTGGCTCTTTCAAGGAAGGAGGGAAGGAAGAAAAGAAAGAAGAGAATTGTTGAAGCCCATGACACAGTCTGTGGATTTGGAGCCCTGGGCCCAGTCCATACAAGCCCTGCCTTGCCCACCACCACCACCACCACCGATCTGATCTGTGCTCTGCCTTCCTACCCGACCACATTCTGAACCTGCCCCTTCTTTTCTTTTTGAAGATAACTCCCAGAAGCCTTGTCTGTTATACAATGCCTGGCGAAGGTCATGTGCATCATCTCCAAAACCAGACAAATGTATTTATGTTTTTTTTTTCTTTTTAGGTTTTTCGAGACAGGGTTTCTCTGTGTATCCTTGACTGTCCTGGACTCACTCTGTAGACCAGGCTGGCCTCGAACTTGTGAGGCAAGTACTTTACTGATTGATCCATCCCTCCAGTCTCCTCTCCTGAGCTGGAGAAGGTTATGGTAGGGGAGGAGGTGGTGAGAGCTAGGTACTTGTGATACCGAGGAGGCCTGGAGGGCAGCATGTGCTTTGGTGTACCACAGATAGTCCTTTCTGCCAGTGATAAAGAACTGTCGTCCCCTCTAGGAGTGGGGAGCCAGCTTCACAAGTTCCAGGGGAATGCTGGCCTTTTGTCTAACTGCCAGGGTTTGACGGTCATCAAAGTGAGTTTCCATTTTCCATCCATTTCCACTTAGTTTCCACTGCAGCTTTTTTTGTTTTTGTTTTGTTTTTCGAGACAGGGTTTCTCTGTGTAGCAGACCTGGCTGTCCTGGAATTCACTCTACAGACCAGGTTGGCCTTGAACTCCCAGAGATCCACCTGCCTCCACCTCCCAGGTGCTGGGTGTTCACCACCATGCCTGGCCTCAGTTACAGCTTTTATGACAACACTAAGAATATGTCTACCGCCCTCAAGTCCCTTGGTCCATGCCTCTCAGGAGCAGCCCCAGCGCTGTGTGCATGGATCTGCCTTTCCTGAGCTTCCGTGTATGTGCAAATCCTATGGAGTCAGTAGCCTTTGGCTTCTCTTATTTAGCTCAGAGGTTGTTCCCCGCTGTTGCATTTCTCAGTAGTGCATTAATTCACACGGCAGGGTGGGCTCTGTTGCACCGGTGAGGGGTCTCTGAAGGGACGGAGCTGTTGGAATGATTGTATATTAGCTTGGATTACGTATGCAGGCTGGGCGGCCCAACGCTGGGGTAGCTGTATGTTGGGGAGGCTGAGAACGTGGTAAGGAAGCTGGATGCTTCAGCCTCAGTCTGGTGCTGAAGGCCTAGAGGATTCTGGGAGAATCTGTGGTCTCCACTGAAGACTCTGGGTTGCATTGTCAGTGAAGAATGGCGCTGCTGTGGTTGCCGCAGCAGCAGCAGCAGCAGCAAGAAAGTAGATGCACTTATCAGCAAGGGACAAATACGAAAAGGCCACCCCTGTCCCGCTCTCCCCTTCTTACCCTCTTGCCTTCTTTTCCTCTCCTTCCTTCCTTTCCTCTCATGTAGCCCAGACTGTCCTTGAGTTCACTGTGTATCCTAAACTTCCCTTGAATTCCTGATCCTCCTACCTTTACACCCCAAGTTCTGGAATTCCAGGCATATGTCACCATCCCTGGTTGAGACAGACTCTCTATATGCAGACAGAGAACAGTCTTAGAATATATATCTCAGGCTGGCTTCCCCCTTGCCCTCTCTGCCTCTGGGGTGCTGGGATTATAGGGGCTACCACACCTAGCTATTTAAAAATTTTAAAAACACATTGGAGCCGGGCAGTGGTGGCGCACGCCTTTAATCCCAGCACTTGGGAGGCAGAGGCAGGCGGATCTTTGCGAGTTCGAGGCCAGCCTGGTCTACAAAGTGAGTCCAGGACAGCCAGGGCTACACAGAGAAACCCTGTCTCGAAAAACCAAAAAAAAAAAAAAAACAAA